>CM075937.1:49303272-49559749 GCA_038030265.1 Corythucha ciliata
GCCCACAGTTATGCCATGTCGTTCCTCGAACTTTCCTTCAACTTCAACCTCCTTTGCAAACGGTAGAATCACTTGTTATTTTAGCAGTTTTTGAGGGATCTTCGAGGCCGAGGAAGGCTCTAGGAACGACTTGTCGTACGGGCCTAAATGTTAACTAATTTGAACTGATTCTAAATTTGCGAACAAAAATGATTGCTTGACGTTGAAAATAATAAAGTATGGTGTGCACTCACCTTCCGAACAAACGGATGAGCGTCGAAATCAAAATCACAATAGTGTCCTCTCACTCAAAAGTCAAGTTACTCAAAAGGCTTAATCACCAAATTCACTACTCTCCAACAAACACAAGCCAAACAACAATGACAAGTGGTTCAACAAAACTCAAATAATAACAATAACTCCCAAGAAAAAACTAGAAAACGCAAAAAAATACACTTGGAGTTAAACGAACAGCTCGAGAACTCGAAGAGAAATGGGTTCAACATGGCGGTGACGACACCAGCCAATAGAAAACGATTCCACGCTTGACCACACTGTCTTTATAAAGCCACTGTACTATCCCATTTTGTTTACTATTCCTGTAGGGGTTTTTCTCTTTGCCACGCAACAAACCTCTTCTCACTCCTCCTCACCAACCAATGTTGTTCCCACTCACAGAGGCGTTGTCATTTGTCTAGATGCACTTTTATTTTTATTTTGTCAAGTACGGATGGGCAAACGTTTTCTTTTTATTCCACCTTCCAGTTTTAAATTTGAATTTGTTCAATATGATTTTTTCAAAGGCTTGTATTCCTGATAAATGGTCCGAAATAAATGTATTTCATTTATTTAAAAAGGGAGACCGAACTGATCCGAATTGTTACCGAAGTATAGCATTAATAAATTGTAGTTTAAAACTGTTCACTGGGCTGTTAACACGAATAATTTTTTCCTGGGCTGACAGTCTAAACATACTTCCAGAGGAACAAAATGGTTTCCAACCTGGTAGGGGCTGCCTTGACAATGTCTTTTTACTAAGTGCTGCAGTTTCTATGGGAATCCGCCCTAAAAAGCGTACTGTTTACGCGGCATTTGTGGACTTTCGCCGGGCGCGCCGCTTTTTCAGGAATACAAGCCTTTGAAAAAATCATATTGAACAAATTCAATAGGTAGTGCTCCCACGATGGTGGCATAATTTTGTGGAATTCGTATTTCAAACCATCCGTACCAGCGGCCTTCCCTAAATTACAACTACTAATAACTCCCTGGAGTTCTTCAAGGGATATCTCTCTGTCCAGCACTGAGTTTGAATTGGCAAAGTAACTTGACTCACAAATAATTCGGCAGGGGTAAAAATCCATGTAATGCCTCGCTAGAACCTCCAACCACATGTTGGAGGTGTGTTTCATCACACAGCTCAGTTATTTCTATGCACTTGACTTTTTTAGATACCAACCTCACAACTGTGTTATTTTGACAACTTTCAACTGCTAAACTCACCGGAAAGTGGCAGGAATACTCCGGAATAGGTAGGACTCTGATATCTAGAACATTTACAATAAGATCAAATGACAGCCATACCAAATCAACAACACTCATCCCTCGAGCCGTGATGTCAGTAAACTGAGCCGGCAAGTCGCCGGAAACCTTAGAGTATATATTTCGTAGGCTTCGCTACATTACATATACCAAATTTCGTGTTTTTGGCCCGTTCAAGAAGTAATTTCGAGGGATTTTCCTCATTTAAACTAATCACTTCCGTGATTAGCGTCTTCAAAACCCCAATTTTCGTGGATCTAACCCTTTCAGAATCTGATTTCACGGAATCATCACCTTCGAAGACGAGGTTGGCTTCAGTTGAGACAGATCAGGGAATTAGCCGACTTTTTCGATTTTGTATCCGTGAATTAGAGTTTGTTCCAATTTCAGCTGCT
Source organism: Corythucha ciliata (assembly GCA_038030265.1). Taxonomy (NCBI): domain Eukaryota; kingdom Metazoa; phylum Arthropoda; class Insecta; order Hemiptera; family Tingidae; genus Corythucha; species Corythucha ciliata. Next base: position 49,305,186 of record CM075937.1, read on the forward strand.
AATTAATCTTTCTTTTATAATTTCCGTATTCTTATGATTCACTTGCAGAAGTGAGAACAAGAGTGCTAAATGATGGCTAAAATTAGGAAAAACACTTCATTAATTCGCGGCTAAAGTTTCCCTAAAGCTCCCGCAAATATGTAAAAAAAAAAAAAGTGCCTATTAGAGGCTAAAAACATGGAAAAGACAAGTTTTTACTTCTGAAGGCAAGTTCATAGCTGAAACTGAGAAAATGCGCTAATTCAAAGATAAAAACGAAAAATAAAAATCGCTAATTCGCAGCTAAAATTAAGGAAAACTCTCATTATAGTGGCTAATATTAGGAAAAACACGAAATCACTGCTTAAATGCAGAAAAATCTCTAATTTGCGGCTAAAATTGAGACAAAATTGCTAATTCGCGGCTAACTTATTCACCGAAAAATAAAAAGAAGCGCTGATGTTCGTGGTTTAATGGAGCCGCCAGAAATCGGGAAAAAAATCGCTTATTTGCGGCAAAAATTCGGGAAAACTCTAGTAGCTGAAGTGTGGAAAAATCTTTAATTAGCGGATTAAATCAGGAAAAAAGCTAGTTTGAGGCTAAAATCAATCGCAAATTCACGGTTAAAACGAAGACGAATCGTTTACTCACGGCTGAAATAGGAACAAATAGCTAATTCATCTATGAAATTGAGAGAAAGCACTAATTCGCGGTAAACGTGGAGAAATAAACGCTAATTCTGAACAGTGACATCAGGGGGGCGCTGGTTGGTGATTCGCGGGTTGAGGGGGGGATAGGGGGCGCATTTTCAACAAGCTACTGAGTCAGTTTCTAGCCTTGAATTGGCACTTTTCTCATTACAGCCGCATGCGTGTTCTCCAGAAACCGCGAATCGGCGTTGCCTTAATATCTTGCTGTGAATCTCAGTTTTAGCCACCATTAATTAGCGCTTTTCCCTAGTTTTAATAGCAATTTATTGAATTCTAGCCATGATATCCCTATATATTCTATAGCCATGATATTCCCCATGATATTCTAGCTATGAATTTGTGCTTTTTCTCGTCTTTAAGCTCAATGTGTAGCCACCGGAAACCGCGAATAGTTACTCAAAAGTACTAAAAAAAAACGAAATATACTCTAAGCCGGAAACCCTTCCATTTACAACTACGAAACCTTTTTCTTCCATGAATGACACCAGCTTACGACCTCTTGAGGGCAATTTGCAACATACTGACAGGGGGGCAAGAACCTAGAAAAAAAAAACAAAAAAAAAACGTTAAATCCGTGACTATAACTGCGAAAAAGCGCTGATTCGTGGTCTCTTCCAGATCAAAATTGAGAAAAAATCGTCGATATCAACTCAAAAGTGTTGTTTTTGGAGTGACTATAGAATTGAGAATGCACTGTATTCTCACTGTTACTTGTATCCATCCCTGAATCTGGGGAGAAACTTTTGAAGGCCCTACTCCCGACCGATGATCCTGCTGGAGACACCCCGCAGCAAGCCGCTTTGGCCGATTCTGTGAGGGTCCCGCCGGTGACGGCAAACTGCCAGGAGTTTGACCGGGCTGAGGTAGAGGGCTGTTTCCGGCGCATGAAGAACAAAACACCCGGTGAATTCGAGTCATATCGAGGTCGCCATGATGAAGAACAGCTGGCCAGTGATTGGTGAATCCGTTGTCGAGCTCTTCAACGAATGTCTCAGGACTGGCACGATGCCAAAATTATGGAAAACCGCGTTGGTGATCCACCTCTTGAAGGCGGAAGACAAGCCAAAAGCAGACACCAAGTCCTATCGGCCGATTGCCTTGCTTTCGGTCGTGGGCAGGCTTTTCAAGGAATTGCTTGTGTATAGATTGCGAGAAGGGCTGGAAGGGCCCCCTTTTAAAGGCCAGTTTGGAAGCCGGGCAGGGGAAAAACTTAAATATGAGAAAATCAGGATCAGTGCATGAGTTGTAACCGAATCGCTAAACTCGCTTGTAAAATTGAGAAAAACGCTGATTCGCAGATGAAATTAGAAAAATTGCAGTAAATTTGTGGCTGTTAATATTGAGAAAAAGCACTGATTCACAGCTGAAATTGAGCAAAACGAGTATTTTCGGCCCCAAAATGGAGAAAAAAGCTAATTCGCGGCTAGAATTGTGATTAAGCGCAACAATTTGCGACTTAAAAACTTAAGGACGAGCCCTAGTTCACAGCTGACATTGAAACAACACAAAATCAAGAATTCTTGGAGCAAAATCGAGACTGCAATCGGGAAAAAGCACTAATTCACGCGGCTGAAACTGAGAAAAGCGCTAATTCAAGGATTAAAAAAAGAGAAAAACGCGAATTCGCGTCTGAAAGAGAAGAAAATGCTAATTCACGCAGCTAAGGTATGAAAAATTGCGATTTTATGGATAATATCGTGAAAAAGCGCTGTAATTCGAAGCTAAAATTACGAAATTTGCTCATTCACGGCCAACACGCACATTCTTGGGAAGCTTCAGAATTAAATTCGGAGAAAAAACACCGATTCAAATGGCTAAAACTGTGAAAAAGCTCTAACTCGCGGGTAAAATAAATAAAAACATGAATTTACGGGTAAAATAGAGAAAAACTGCTGAAAAAACTGGAGAATATGGCGTTTGAAATGGTGAAAAACGCTAATTCACAGCTAAAATTTAAAAAACATGAACTCCCGGATACTTGAGACAGCTTCAGGAATCAAATTGAGAAAAAACGAGAAAAATTTACGAGAACAAACGGTAAAATTTAGAAAAACGCGAATTGGCGTTGAAAATAGAGAAAAACGCGGAAAAATTTGGACAGAGCACTCAAACGCAAGGCAACTTCATGGATAATTCAAGCCTGCGAGTTTACAATAAGCGCCGATTCGCTGCTAAAAATGAGAAAATGTGCTGAACTCGCTGCTAAACGCTGACGAAACGTCGTCACACAATAATAAATTGAATTTAATCGAGGCGTACTGGACAATTTTTTTCATAAAAATTGAGAGAAAAACGTTAATTCACAGCTGAAATTGAAAAAAACGCCAACTGGCGTATTTCTGGGGCAACTCCGGAAATAGAACTGAGAAAAGGCGCTAATTCGCGGGTATAATAAATAGAGAAAAACATGAATTGGCGTTTAAAATGGAGAAATGCGCCAATTCAATGCTTAAATTTAGAAAAATTGCTAATTTTCAGATCAAATTGGGAAGGAGCACTCACACGCTTCTTAATTTTCGTATTCTTGTGACGACTTCACGGCTGGCAGTTTTATAATAAGACTCCAATAAGGCTCCAAACCCTCGACCGAGTCGTCAGAACGGAAAAGGGTCACCGTCGTGTTCGAGCGTTACTTTGATTCGGGAGCCCAACGGAGCTATACGTTTCGCAGAACTTGGCTGATGACGTCGACCTAGTTCTTCCGCCGGGGATGAGCAGGAGGCGATCACCCGATATAGCTAGGGGTGACGCCGGCGAGACAAGCCGGTGGAAGGAGACGGCGCCGGATTAGATTCTGACGGCGTTTACGTGTGGCGTATAGCCGAGAATGAGGGGTGGTGAACAATCGCGCGCAATTGAAGCGTACGCGCCTCGCGTAGAACTGGCGCACTTGTGGCGTAGAGCCTCGCGTCGAAAAGGCGCACTCGTGGTGTACTAAGTTGCGTAGAGATGGCGTACTCGCAGCGTATAAAGCTCGCGTAGAGATGTCGTACTCGAGGCGTACAAAGTTACGTAGAGATGGCGTACTCGCGGCGTACAATGCTCGCGTAGAGATGGCGTACTCGAGGCGTAAAAAGTTGCGTAGAGATGGCGTACTCGCGGCGTACAATGCTCGCGTAGAGATGGCGTACTCGAGGCGTACAAAGTTGCGTGCTCGGAAATCGTTGGCGTACTAGTCCCTACGCCGTCTACGGCTTACTTCGAAGATCGGTACTCTCGTAGCTGACTGCGCGGCACCACACACGACCGTCCACTTCCACGTCTCGCTTACGAATCTTTCGTTCTTTCCCTTTCTCCTCTGCTGGTTAAGGGAGCATCTCATTCCGAAAATTAGAAATAGTTTCTATGTCGACAACTGTATTTTGAGCGTTCAAAGTGAACGTGAAATGAATGGAGACTGGTGTTGGTGAGGACATTTTTTCCAAAGTCTTGGGATTGTTGTGGGATAGAAAAAATGACGTCCTGAAATTGAATCCCGAAAATTTTCGAACATTAGATACGTCCAAGATTACAAAAAGGGTTGTACTTTCTGCGGCTCAACGTGTTTTCGATCCCATTGGTTTTACGTCGCCTGTTTCAGTCGTTCCAAAAATACTTTTGCAAAGGGCGTGGGAAATAAAACTAAGATGGGATGAAGAGCTGCCGTCGGAGTGGTCCAAAGAGTTCCTGAAATGGTTAAGAGAAATTCCTTAGATTTTTGAAATCGAGATTCCTCGTTGGGTATTCGGTTTTTCTGTGAATGACGTTTCACTCGATACTTTCGTTGACGCTAGTGCCTTAGCATACTCGCCTGTCGTTTTTGTTAGATTGGAATCTTCCAATGGTGTCTATGTACAATTAATTAGTGCCAAATCTCGAGTTTCCCCTCTGAAGAAACACATCATACCTCGACTCGAAGTCATCGTGGCTACTATTGGATCTCGCTTATACTCCTCCACAGTCAATTCTGTTGGTCTCGAAAAAGTTGATAGTCATTTTTGGAGCGAATCTACGACCGTTCTAAGCATGGATTTCTCGAAATGATATTTGGTCGGTTTTTGTCAGTAATAGAATCAAGGAAATTCGTTCTTCAACACCGTTCGACAAATGGCGTCGTGTCCCTGGAAGCATGAATCCTGCTGATTTACCTTCTCGTGGTTGTTGTGGAAAGACCTTGCGTGACTCCCGTTGGTGGGAGAGTCCCAAAATGGCTTTATGAAAATCCGGAACGATGGTCTGAGCCTAATGTAGTCTTTGATGAGTCTCAGGTTGTTAAGTCCGATAGAAATCATAAAAATCACACTTTACTAATTATCAAATCGACAACTGTATTTTGAGCGTTCAAAGTGAACGCTCTGTAAAACGACAGGAGAGGAGGGATCGAATAATTTTAAGGTGGAGGCATTAGAAATTGCGATTTTGAGGAAATCGAAAGCTTTTTGGTGTCCTGGTAACCAAACAAATTTTTCATTTTTTCGAAGTAATGTTCGCAATGGTTCGGTCATGGAGGAGAAATTAGGGATAAATTTGTTCGGGAAGTTCACCGTCCCAATAAATTTTTGTAAATCTTTCTTGTTAGCCGGTTCTTTGATATTTAAGACTGACGCAACAAAATTACTGTCCGGCTTAACCCCTTCTTTGGAAAAAAAAAGACCCAAGTAGGGGAAGGGTCCCTACCTTGGACACTTTTTTTTCAATCCACTGAAACCATGGCTTAGTGGCAAATTTTTTTCATTTCATTTATACATTCTGGTAGCGCCACTTGCCAACTACTTATTTCTGTGAATACAAGATTTTTGGACGACCTACTCACGCGTGAAACATTTATTAGTGAAAAGTGTCATTCTGTCCAAGGTTCGGACCCGGTCACTTACCTTGGACATGTAGGTCCCCAACGTTGGACACCTACTGTTCAAGGTTCGTCTCCACTAGGATTAAAAGGAGAAGTATTATTTCAAACTCTAACGAGTTTAATAGGACGTTATAAATATAATATTATTATATTTCATGGAAAAATCACAAAGACTACAGAAATAAAATCTCGAGAACAAAACTCATTTAATTTTCACTGAAAATGAGTTGATAACATGACTTGGTATCGAAAGCTTATTAAGGTTGAAAGGCCATGAACCAAGCGGTCTAGAACTCCTCCTCAGAAAAAAATTTCTGGTTGAGGCACACGTTTCTTTTTGGTAGTTGGCTGGCGCCTGGTGGTGAACGAGCTCTTTTCGTGGCATTCTTTGCTCTTCGGCATCCAAAATCAATCCAATCAAATACATCATGGGCCTTAAGCATGCAAAAAGTACAAGCCTTACACTGTCCAAGGTAGGAACACTTCTGACTGTCCAAGGTTGGATACTCTCACTTTTGGGATAAAAAGTTGAATGCTGGTCAATCACCTCCATCAATCAGTAAAACAATCAATGGAATAAACGGCCAAGAGCCTCTTTTATCATTATCAATAAAATGAGATGGCCGAAAATTACTTACACGTGCGGCAGGAGAAATAAAAGTTTGCTGCTAGAATTTAGTTGGCACCAGCAAATTTAAACGAACACTTCTATCTCCAGTAAAGCAACTACCATATTATTAATAACTAACTAAAACGTTCTGCCACATCACCTTGCACTACTCGAATTTCTTAGGGCTCATTGAGCATTTGCTATCCAGGGAAAACCATCAAGTGTCCAAGGTATGCCCCTGTCCAAGGTAGGGACCCTTCCCCTACTTCACAGAGAATACCTTGTACTGAAGTTTACTCGCATTAAACTTGACATTAAACTTATGAGCCTGTTCAATTACCTTGCCTAGAATTTTATCTTGTTCCTCCTCCGTGGCAGATGCTATTATCAGATCGTCAAAATAGAACTGAACTCCCTCGATGTCACCGAATATTTGCATGAGCTCACGTTGGAAAAACTCTGGGCCGCTGCTGAGTCCGAAAGGAAGGCGCAGAAACTTGTATCGCCCGAAGATTGTGGCAAATGTACATAAGTCTGATGAGTCGTCAGCTAAGGGAACTTGGTGGAACCCTTGACTCATGTCCATACCGGTGAAAATAGATCGACCAGCCAAGCTGAATGTGAGCTCCTCGGGTGATGGGATGTGAAAGTGCTCTCGTTTGATGACTTTATTGAGTTCGATGGGGCTTAAACAGAGACGCAGAGCACCGTCCTTTTTCTCAATAATGACCAGATTATTCACCCAAGCCGTAGGATGCTCGACGCGGATGATAATACCATCCGACTCCATTCTATCAAGTTATTCCTTAAGGCGCTCTCGAATTGAAATCGGAACTCGACGAGCTGGTTTTACGACAGGGACGGCATCTTCAGGGAGCGTGATACGATATTTGAACGGAAGTTTACCCAGGCCAGAGAATAAACGTGCGTTCCTTTGAATGAATGATGCCTTCCCAGGATCCTGCTGAGAACTGGCTGTTGAGAAGCCGATTATCTCGTTGACCCGCGCGATCAGACCCAATTCGACGCACGACGAAAGACCAAGAATAGGGGTCGAAGCACCTCTAACAACGGCGAACGTCAAGGAAACATCCGGACGGTCCTTAGGTACACATTGAAGCTCGACTGTCCCCACAACATCCAACGAGAAACCCCCGTAGGCCGTCAATGGTGTGCTAGACTGTTCAAGTTTTAACAAACACCCCAGTGACTTGAACGAAGCGAGAGGGAGAACATTAACATCAGCACCGGAATCAAGCTTGAACTCGATGTCCTTTCCACATATTTTGAGTGAATGGGTCCACCGTCTTGGGCCCTCCAGGGAGCAAACGAATAGGTCATCAGGTTCGTTAATGACAGATTGAGACTCCGTTGACGTCGTTATTGACTGGATGGCAGTTCCGACAGGGACCTAATCTGGCCTTTTGCCCTTGCGACAAGCAACTGAAAAGTGATTGACGTCTCCACATTTAAAAGACTTTGCCCTTTGCCGGACACGAACCGTACTGATGACTGCCTCGACAAAAAAGGCAGGACTTGATTACATTCGACTGAGGACGGTGATGTAGCAGAGGAGGTAACAATGGTGGGAGCACGATCAGCGCGAGGTTTCACATTATGCTGGAACAACTTTCGGGATGACAGAGCATCTACGGATTTGGTGACAGATGACGACTGAAATTCCACCGCGTGCTGTTTGCTCGCTTCAAAAGCTCAACAAAGGGTGACAACTTTATCAAGGGAGAGGTCTTCTCGTAAGAGACGTTCCTGGAGTACACACGATCATTTGTTCCAATGACAATGAAGTCACGCAAAAGAAGACTCTCTTGATCACCAAAAGCACAAGGTTGAGCGAGTTCTTGGAGAGCTGAGTAAAAGTTATTAAACGGCTCATTCTCAGCCGTAAAAAACTTGAATCTATGGTACACAACATTCTTGTACGGAGTGCAGTATGAATCGAAAGCCTTGACAACTGCATCGAAATCGGTCTTGTTTGAGTCGTCCAACCCAAGCGCCGTATGATAAACTTTGACACCTTCGGCACCTATACAATTGAGGAGGATGGCTGTTTTACGCACCTTACTAGAGCTTTCGAGGCCAGATGCCACGAGATACACGTCCAAGGATTGCTTGAAGGATTTCCACGACTCCGCCATATTCCCGGAACTTAGAGAAATGGAGTCAGGTAATTTAAAACCACTCACGAGCGCCATACTGACGAGAAACTACGCACAAGACAAATTTTCACCTGGTACCATGTTAAGTCCTATAGAAATCATAAAAATCACACTTTAATTAATTATCAAAAAAATCATCTGTACTTCGTCTCAGTTTACAATTAATCCCCGCTTCTGGGAGGTTGCTTCTTATTAACTCATAAATCTAAGACGAGCAGTTGGCAGCTAACTCCTACTACATATTACACAGGTGATGACAGAAACGAAAAGATCGCAAATAATTCAACTGTCGTGGTATTACAAAAAGTTTTCCTGTTTCGAGAAGATTGTCCGCCTCGTTGCTTGGGTCTTTCGTTTTATTTATAATTGTCGGCAGCCGAAAAGTCAAATTCACGATCCTTTGTCAGTTGTTGAGCTGTCAGGGGCTGAAAAGTTTGTATGTAAAAACGTCCAGAAAGAAACATTCAGTGGTTTGAACGACGATAGAATATCGTGTTTACGCCCTTTCTTCGATTCTTCGGGGGTAATTAGAATAAAGACAAAGATATTTCGTCTTTTGTCCTTCCAGGAAAACATGAAGTTGTGTCTCGATTTGTCGGGCAGATTCATAATAAAAATTGTCATGTTTGAGTGCAAGGTTTATTGGCTCTGTTAAGAGAAAACTTCTGGTTAATAGGTGGCAGAAAATCTGTAAAGTCGGTTGTTAATAAGTGTCTCCCTTGTCGGAGATTGGCATCAAAAAAGCTGGAAGCACCTAGTGTAGAACTGCCCGAAAACAGAGTCAGAGAAGCTGCTCCATTCGAAGTGACCGGTTTAGATTCATGTGACCCCTTAATCCTTAAAGGCGGAGTGAAAATATGGACCTGTTTGTTTACTTGTGCCGTTATCAGAGCTCTACATTTCGAAATCGTTGAATCCTTGTCGTCTGATTCGTTTATTTTAGCGCTGAGACGTTTTATTTTGCGACGCGGTAGACCATCACGAATCCTTTGTGATAATGGCACTAATTTCGTTGGCCACCTCTCGCTCCTTGGTTGCGGGGGGGGGGGGGGTTGGGAACGGATGTTTCGGACTCTCGAAGGACTTTTGAAAAGGTGCCTGGCGCGTACCAGTGTATCATATTATGAAGAATTGAACACGTTACTGTGTGACTGTGAAGCAGTTATGAACAGTCGTCCATTGACTTACCTTTCTGAAGATCCTAACGATTTTTCGATTCGGGAAACGAGAATCCCTGATTTGGATATGGTTGAGGCCAAAGATTTACAGAAGAGAGTTCGTTATCGTTCTCGACTTCGTCAAGAATTGCGTGATCGGTTTCGGAGCGAGTACCTGGGATCTCTTGTGAAATTTGTCAATTTCATGGGAGAATTGTCATTTTACTTCCATGGTTTTCGTGATTTTCAATTTTACAAAGAAATTGTCAGTTTGATTAGGGAATTGTGAAGTTCAAAAGGAATTCATTACTAGGAATTGTTAACTATATGAGGAAAATAACTGTTTTTCCAAGGAAATTTGCAATATTATAATATAATGATCAAGTTCATGGAAATGTTTTAAATTTCATGAGAATATTTTCACTTTTATGAGAAAATTGTCAGTTTTGAAAGAAAGAAGTACATAACATTATAATGAGGAAACTGCCAATGTGAAAAAATTATAACTTTTAAGGCTGGTTGCGAATTTTATGAAAAAATTGTCAATTTGAAACAGAAATGGTTAGTTTTATGAGGAAATTGTAATTTATCCTCAACAGTTTTATTTTTGGGACCCTAAACTTTTACTTTTGCCTTTTGACTCGAGCGGCAAATGTTCTTTCGGTGATTATTGTTAATACGTACAGTAATTAGCTTACATTTATTTGAGCTTCGAAATGGCACTTGTGGGCGGAAATGGCTTATTTTTTCCATAGATTGTAAATTTTATGAGTAGATTGTAAATTGTATTTGTTAATTGTCAATTTTAGTGGGGTAAGTGACATTTTTATGAACCTATTTCGGGGAGTTTATTGCCAGCAAACCAATTTCGCTGGGTGGGTGGCCAAATTCAGAGAAGGATTACACTGAATTTTCGAACTAATAACTGATTTTAACTGGTTTGAATACATTGTTTTAAACGTCTTCAGGCCCCTGCCCAAGGAAGACTTATGGTGGTAGGACCCTGACCCTATATGGACTGATGGACAGCCCTACGGCCCTAGGACGGAGGTTCCTTCAACTCATCAACGGAGTGCTAATTAATTCATGGATGAAATTGAGAAAAATGGCTCCTTAGCCGTTAAAATCAGGAAAAACACGAATTCACCACAAAATTCAGAAAAAAAAAACTGCTAAAATGGTGAAAAATCGCCAATCCGTGGCTATAATTCACCGATGAAATTGAAAAAGAAGCACTGAAGTGAGGAACAAACGCTAATTCCCGGTTTAAATCGGGAAAATAAAGAATGTGAAGGTAACTTTGATAAAATCTTTAAGTAATACGAGACGAAAATTTGGGAAAACTCTAATTCGTGGCTGAAATGTAGAAAAATCAATAATTTAAGCGGCTAAAATGAGAAAAAACGCTAATGTGTGGTTAAAATCAATATGCATGGCTTAATTTGGAGGGGTTAATATGATAAAGATGTGCTAATTCACAGAAAATCAAGAAAATGGCAAGCCGAGTTTTCTGGAGGCAACTTCGTGGCCAATTAGAAAAAAGCGATAGGGGAAAAATCGCAAATTTGCGGCTAACATGGGTCTAAAATGGGTGAAAATATAATATCCAATTCACCGACGAACTCGAGAAGCGCTGAAGTGTTGAAAAAGCGCTAACTCGCGGTTAACGAGGAGAAAACACCAAACTGCGGCTTAATCTGAACGATGACTTCATGGGGCGCTGGTGAAAGATTCGCCCGAGGACGAGCATAATGTCCAAAGTCGGCGCCGACTGAGCTGCAGGCAATTCGTGCCCTAAAAAAAATACCCGAACTGTTCACTCGTGCCTTGCAGATGGCTAGACTGACAATTGGTGTCATTAAAATGCTTAATCTGTGTTGCATTGGCGAAAAAAAGTAGCCAAATTTGCTATTCGCGCTCTTAAATTAAAATGGAAGGAAGGCGTGAAATCCTGGCTACAACGGAGGCAGATTGCTCTATTCACCGTCAAAATATAGAAAAGTCGCTAATTCACCGATTAAATTGAGGAAAAGCGCTCAAGTGTGAGAAAAACGCTCATTCGCGGTTAAAATTGAGAAACCACCACATCGCGGCTTCTGAACATAGAGGCGGCTTTCATGGAAGCGCTGGGTAGAGATTCGCTCGGGAGCACCAAATATCTATGGCTGGCACTGCTAATCGGATGGTTTCAGGATTGACCCATAATTCCCATTGTGAGAAGGCTCGAAGTGAGCTAGCTGTCAGGAGCAGTTTTTTTTTTTCGCTTGATAGAGATGGGGCTGATACGTGCAAGACCGGATATCTGACCGCCCCATCCGTTAGCTACTGCCGGCTGGTCAAACCGACAGCACAGTCAGCTTAAGACATTTTTGAGACGTGATTTTCTGGCGCGAATAGCCAGTTTAGCCATTTTACTTCCATGTTCCCTACGGGAATGGAAGTGTGGTGTTCGTGAAAAAAATCGAGTCCGAGCTGACACCACATTCATAATGTACAAACTCCGAAAAGTTGAAAAAAGTGGTTTTCGGCATGTTGTCGGTTTAAATTTGGTTCTGCCATGCTTTACATCGGATGTAGTTGGTGTCCATACTTGGATATTATTATTATTATTATTATTATTATCATCATTTTTTTTTTTTTTTTTTTTTTTTTTTACAGGCATCGACATCAACGGTCATTAGCCTTCAGCGAGGTAAGAAGTTTACCTACTTGTAGTTGGATTTATTTTAAGGTACTAATCTTACTAATTTTCAGTTTCAGGTGCTTCCTGTTATTTTCTATTTCCGTTTTCAGGCTTATCAGATACGTACCAATTTCTCTTTTACCTAATCATACTATCGCCAGCTACTACATTCACTTTTCTTCCCAGATGCTGCTGATCTCTATGGCACACCAAGTTAGCCATATCACACTATTGTAGCACAGAATGTTTCTTCGGGTTTTCAATATTTCAGATAAGTATTATGTTCTACGTGCCTATTTTGTCAACTTGTTACTTTGTGTATTTTCGTTTTTGTCCTCAGGCTTCAGTTTCACTGATCGTTTATATCACAGTACTATATCACAGACAGTCGGATTTTTATCACAGTCGGATTCGTGTTTTGTCAAGACATTGTAAGTATTCTTCAAACCTCGTTGTATAAATTAATTGATTTTAAATATCTCATTACGAGTTCTATATTACTAGGTTTTAATAGCTCTCTGATATCTGTTGGAAGCCGATACTGTTCCCTCGCTGTTGAAAATAGCCGGCAATGAAACAGAACGTGCTCAATTGTTAGGCTTACATTGCATATATCGCACAATGGTCGCCGTGATCCTAGCAAATGATGTGCATGTGTCAATCTCGTGTGGCCAATGCACACTCTCGTATATATCACCTTTTCTTTTCTTGTACCTTCAGCATCGATAATTTCAACATTCCTCACATCAGGGCAGATATTTCTTAATTGGGTTGTGCTCCGTTCCCATTTCTCTTGCCAGGTGCTCCATAATTTATCCTTCAGCCGATGTTTCTCGTCTAGAAGAGCTACCGGGACAGGATCTATGCATGCAGAGGTGGCTGCTTCTTTCGCCAGCAGGTCCACTCGCTCATTTCCTGTTATTCCAATGTGGCTTGGAACCCACATGAAGGTGACAAGAACCCCTTTCTGGTGAAGGTCTAGCAACCTCATATGTATTGATCGAGGTAATTGCTCAGCATTAAACTTGTCCTTCAGAAGTTGTATACTGCTCATGGAGTCTGTTATGAGTAGAACGTTCTTTTTTTCTTCTTCTATTATCGTTAATAGCAACGTATCTAGTGCATGTAGAATGGCATAGAGCTCGGCAGTAAGGATTGACGAGTGTCCTGGCAAACTCTTTTTGGAAAACAGACTTCGTTTTGGGATGTAAAAGGCACATCCCAAACCACCTTCCATTTTGGATCCATCTGTATATACGTGTAAATGCTCAGAATATCTCTCAACTTGCGAATAGAATAATGCTCGTAGTTTAGAGGGAGGTAAAATTGAGAGTTGTAAATCTGCGCTGAGGTCTGGTATTTGCCATGGGTGGGCATGAAGAGCCATTTCACATAAAACGGATTGATGTCCGAACGTGTATCGCAGTTCTCTAGTTCGAATAAAAGAGGGTCGAGTTCGGCTTGGTAATGATCTGTAGATGTCTGCATGACTCTCTTGGGAAATTTTTGTGTTCAAGAAATGATCTCTTTTATTTTTAAGTTTGATAGCATAATTCAGCTGTGTGTGGTATCGCCGATACTCAAGGGGTGATAAGTTTGAAACCACGAATAGGGCCTCGCACGGGCTAGTTCGAAATGCTCCAGTGGCAAGCCGGATACCGGCCTGATAGATGCGGTCTAAAGGCTTAAGCCACGATGTTCGGGCTGAGCCGTATACTAAGGACCCGTAATCAATCTTTGTCCTTATCAGTACATCAAGGACGCGGAGCAAAAGCTTTGCGTCGCCTCCCCATCTGTGGTTCGAAAGCAAGCGAATCAAGTTGATGTCCCTCGTACAGCGACCTGTCAAATACGAGATATGGGCTTTCCATCTCAGGGAGGTATCATAGATCACCCCGAGAAACTTGTGTGTTTCCTCGTACGGTACTATTGATTCTCCTAGTGCTAGTCCCGGTGGGTCATGTGGCGTCCTTAACCTGCAAAAGTGGAGTGTCGCTGATTTCTCGTAGGAGAATGTAAGTCCTCTTTTGGCAGCTTCGGTCATCAGTCTATTTATACTTTCTTGCAAAATCGTGCTTGCCGAGGAGCAATTCTTGGAATGTTCCAGAAATATGGCTAAATCATCCGCGTAAAAGGATTTATGCACGATTGCAGGTACATCTTTCGTCAGCCCATTTATGGCTACAAGAAACCTTGTTGCACTAAGTACAGACCCTTGAGGTATGCCAATTTCTGATTTCCTCGAAGACGAATAGGTTGCCCCGATACGAACTTGAAAACTGCGGTTTTCTAAGAAGTTTTCCACAAGTTTTAGAAGGTTTCCTTCGACTCCCCATTCACTCAATTGTCGAAGTACGCAAGGCCGCCAAACCTTGTCAAAGGCGCTCTGTAAATCAAAGAACACCGCGGTTACATGGTTTCTATTAATAAATGCGTCTTGTACAGTTTTCTCGAGGTAAACAAGCAAGTCTATTGTCGAATGGCCCGATCTAAAGCCTGCTTGGAAGGGGTTTAGCCATCCTTGGTGTTCAATCAGCGAAACCAGCCTGTAATTAATTAATCCCTCAAAAACTTTTCCCATGCAGCTAGTTAGCGATATTGGACGGTAACTTGCAGGATTCTGGGGATCTTTTCCGGGTTTTTTAACTGGTACTACGATCGACGTTTTCCACGCCTGCGTGTACACTTGGTTTAACCAAAGTTCGTTGTAAAGTTTGAGTAGGTGAATTTTTCCATATTTGGGTAAATGACTAATAAATTCATTCGGTACTTCATCTAAGCCGGGGGACTTTTTCGTCGATAGTGACGATATTACTCTATCTAATTCTGCGAAGGTAAACAGGCAGTTATACGCTTCCGAGTTCAAAGTTGTTGGGAATGTCATCACTGTTGAGGTGTTACTCGATTCAACGGCTCTTTTAACTTCAGGCAAGTAACTATTGCTCGAAGCGATTTGGGAGTAGTGGTCTGCAAAGCATTCAACGACGTCAGACATTACAGTTCGAGATTGACCGTCAAGGTCAATAATCAAAGAAGGGCATGTTGAGCTTGATGTCCCTCTGAGCTCCTGTATTTTCCGCCACACTTCACTGGATTGGGTGCCTTCAGTGAGCACGGAAACGTATTGCTGCCATGACGCCGTTTGGCTTCACGCTTCATACGACGTTCCATAGCTCGGTGCTTCTTAAACTCTATGAGGTTTTCAGGTGTCGGATTTTTCTTTAGTATATTTAACTTCCGTTTTTTAATTCTATTTGCGGCCTGGATTTCGGGTGTCCACCAGGGCACTCCCTTCTTTCTCAGATCTTTCGCACCTCGTGGTATCGACTGCCTGGCGGCGTTAATTATGGACCTTGTGGTGCTCATTACGTCGTGTTCAATGTCTCCAGTCAACTCCTCAAAGTTCAGTGCTGACTCAAATTTCCCCCAATCGGCTAATTTCAATTTCCACCGCTCTGGGTGCTCTGTTAAGAAGCTGGATGTGTTGTGTCTCAGTACTATCGGAAAGTGATCCGACTGATGTAGATCATCAACAGTGAACCACTCAAATGATGTCGCGATTGAAAGACTAGACACGCTCAGGTCAATTGCATCGAAGCTTCCTGAACTCGATGTGAAATGGGTAGGTTCTCCAGTGTTTAGAACTATGAGATTACACTCTGTTATTACAGATTCCATTAGGCAACCTGTGTTAGTCGTTTGCCGAGAACCCCAGGCTACATTGTGGGTGTTTGTATCACTTAGTACCAGTATGGGAGCTGGTAAGGCTCGAAACAATGCCTTCAGTTCATTCTGTCGCCATGATGGGCCTGGAAGGTACAAAGAACACACCGTGATAGGGACAGACACATTTGTTCGAACGGCAACAGCTTGCAACGGTGTGTCTAAAATCAAGGTTTCAGCTTTAACGCCCTCTGAGACGTAAATAGCCACTCCGCCATGTCGACGTCCTCCTTGAACTAACTATCGTTGTGGGTTTATGGAATAAGTTGTACCCTCTCACTTGTCGAATGTACGTTTGACTGAAGTGCGTTTCCTGAATACCCATGATTACCGGGTTATATTTAGCTATCAGGTGTCTAAGTTCGTCATATTTGCCATGTAATCCTCTTGCGTTCCACTGTATAAAGTAGTTGTTTATTAAGGACATGTTATATTAGTTGTTGTTATATTGTTGATTCGCGTATTATTGTTATCTTGAATACACTTTTCCTGGCAAATTTTAATTACTTTCTTTGTCCTCTACGTCTTTGTTCCTTCCAGCTTCCACGTTTTCTCCCATCCTTTGCCACGTTTCGACTGGTTACTTCCAGTATCTGAAGTTTCTTAATTTTCACCACTACCTTTAGAAGAAGTTCCTTCGCCATGAGTTCCCGACTCATTGTCAGTATTAGGTGTTGGGACTCCACTTGCATCCTTTCCCCCGGTGGTTTCCGAACCACCCGGAAGTTCCTCTGAATTGTTGTTGTTTGGGTGTGGTTTTTTACGCTGCACTAGATGCCACTCATTTCCGTTTTTTGTGTATTCTGTTTCAGGAGTCTTGAGAGCGTTCGCCCCTTCGATTACCTCTTCACCTCTTAGATTGGGTGTAGACTTCAAGATATTACCTGCGTTCTCTTTAGAAGCAGTCTTCGAGTTGAGCGATCCACATCCTTCCCGGATTAATTTCTCCTGGTGAGTACGCTTTTGTTCTGCTGCTTCTTTTACACTCTTTTCAAGGTCCTCGACAAAAGGAACAACTCCTTCAAGAGCCATCTGAGCAATTTCGGCCTCCCTGGTTCGCCGAGGTTTTCTTCGCTCTGCAAGCGGTGCAGGTGTACCGTTGCCTGTTCCTTTCTTCTTCATTGAAGTTGCGCCCTCGACGCTTTTAATACTGGTGACCTTATCTGCATAGGTCACTTCTTCACTAACAAACCCGCCACGCTTAGCATAGGCCCTGGCCTCGAGGTATGAACAGTTTTGAATAACCTTTATTCTCTGTATCTCTCGTTCTGTTTTATAGATGACGCACTCTTTGCTCGTCCCAGCGTGTGGCCCATCACAATTGACACACCTGGGTGGTGAAGCACATTGGACATCATGTTCTTCTTTCCCACAGGGACATATTACCTTTGATTGACATCTAACAGCCACATGTCCAAATCTGTAGCAATTGTAGCACTGCATCGGGGGAGGTACATACGGACGTACCCTAAATCTACGATAAGCCGCAAATATGTCTTTTGGGAGTGTTTTTCCCTTGAAGGTTAAAATAGCCGTACCTGTTTTCTCAATGGACCCTTCCTTATTCCTAGTGACTAATTTCACGGATGTTACATTATAATTTTCAAATGCCTCCTTAATCTCCTCCTCAGTGGCATGTCTTAATTCTCTGTCAAAGGTAACTCCTCTTACCGAGTTAAGTTTTTCGGGGGCGATCGCTTTTACTTGGATGTCTCCAAGCTTCTCGCAACCCTTCAGTTTGTCGGCTTGGTCCTTGGATTTAACCTCTACCACTAGTGACCCAACACGAGTCTTCCTGATCATCTCTACCTTTCCAACGGCTGCATCAACCCATTTCGCTAGGGCAAAAGGGGATACTTTTCCAAAAGACGTGCCAATTCCAGTTATTTCAACGATCTTTTCACAGAGCTCTTCATTTTTCTTCACCTCATAGGTAACTTTATAACCTACTCCTTGGCGTGTAATACCATCAAAACGAGCCATTATGGGGCTTCGATTTTTAAGTTTTTTCGATTTCCCACCCAAGTACATGCTATCTACGTCGGAAGCATCGTATGGCTCTAGGGATATTTCTTTCCTCTTTCTGTCTCCTTCTGAATTATGTTGTGATTTGGAGGAAATACTTTCCACACTACTAGTCCTACTGAGAGACCAAGCAAGGCCAGTCATTGATTTTAACAGGCCGGGGTGCCTGGACAACAAAGCACTCTTGGATGCTTTTCCAATCATTTCCTCATATTTACCAGATATCTGACTACTTTCACCTAAACTACTACTTTCTGCAGCAGTGCTACTACCTGCAATATCAAATGGGCTCTGGTTACAGGTGTGGACCAACTCCACCCCTTCCCCGTCATTGCCGGTTCACAGTATTGAATCAACAGTGTACGCGCGTTTGTCATCCACAGGGGCCTGACCACCCTGCAGATTTCCAAGAATCAGTCCGGATATTTCTTTTTGTATTGAAGCCATAAGTACTGATTTCGTGCGTTTTTAACCTTCCGCCAGGTCACGGAGTTTCTCAACCCTGTGTCCAAAAGAGAAGTCCAAGTCCAGTCTACGTCGTCATCTGTCTTTTGATGTTGAGATTTACTATTTGGGTAGTGGAAAGGGAAATGAAAAGGAGAGGGAAGGGAAGCCAAAGGCTTTGGGGGCAGGCACAGGGCTGGGATTTTGTCCCTGCACCAGAGCTACAGGACCCCGGGTTTGCCAAGCCCGTATGACGCTGAGACGTCACCCCTGCGAGGTCCGGGACGCCTGTGGCTAACGAGGCCCCATAATAATAATTATTATTATTGTTATTATTATTATTTTATTATTATTACTATTATTAGTATTATTATTAGTAGTATTTTTTTTTGTTTTATGCTTACATTGATGTATGCGAAAAACGGGAACATGGAAGTATCGTGTGTTCCTCCACACAAACCTTGTTTTTTATAGTGAGAATAGCCAGTTCAGCAACATTCAGGACATTCATCTTCATTTATTTAATTTTAAGTAGAGTTGGCACAAAGTCATCAGGTCACTTCATCAAGCAGGAAAATCATCAAACCCACCTTTTTACAATCCTCAAGAAGGTTTGAGTATTCGCGTTTAATTTTCTTGAAGTTACCAGTCAATGAGTCCCTCAATCAATGCTGAATTGACCAAACGCGGTGGCCATGTGGAAAACGCATCCTAACGAACCCTCCACTCGGGCTTAAAACAGGCCAAGTACGAGTGATTCACACGTCTGACCAGCCCTTTTTTTCACGTGGATTGACGAAAAACGCAAGTAGGCTACAGCACGCACGAAACAACTTGCTTAGCGGGTTTGAGCATAACCATCCAGCCCAGGCTCTCCCTTCACCCCACCCCTTTTCCAGCCCGCTAAAAAACAAACAATTATTATTTACAGCCCAATGGTAAAACAGAACAGTTAAAATAGATTTATTTTTCCACACAAATTGACACCATTTTGCAGGAGTGTTTGACTCAAATTGAACTCAATGGTACAATCTACTGAAACGTCTAAACTATTTGATTTATTACTATTTTTTTACTTGACTTCATTCGAAACACGCGTAAATATAATAACAAATACATTTTTCACCTCCTAAAAAGGTTGAATTTATTCCAGTAAACAACAAGAAATTGTATTATATTACAGCAATTCTTATAATTTTCAATACAGTTTCATTCCTTATTCCCCTTAAGTATTCAATAATTATTTGTAACACAAAAAACAAGAAATAATCCAATTGAAACTTTATTTTTAATTTACGAATGGTAAAAGGAGGTGGGGTAATGTGCCGAAGAAAAGCAGGGAAGAGAGAGAGTTTGAAAGTCAAAAGAAACTGCGTCAATATTTGGATTTTTTAAAATCAATTTTCATGAAAGGAAGAAGTTACGAAAGAAACTAAAAGAGTCTGTCGGAAGGTAAATTTTTGTGAACGTCAAACATCGCTTCTGTGTGGCTCAACATTCAAACTTTTTTGACATTGTAAGTGGATGGTGTTGGAAGAGGGTATACATACATGTTGCAATATTGCCTGGGACTGTATCATTGTTTGTTTTTTTTCCATCGTACAGGGGATTTTTTTTTTTTTTTGCGTTTTAGTCGTGACTGAATGGGCAAAATCATCGATGAACGGAAACAAACAAATTTAATTATCGTCCTGGCAGAGATTCGGAGGCCTCAAAAGTTCCAGGGGTGATACAAAGCCGTCTTGGTCAAGATCGATGTACCGGCGAAGGAATGATTTTGCCAGGTCGGGGTTCGTTGATATTTCTTCTGCCATCCAATCAAGCGGGATCCTGAGAAAAAAAAAGAAGAAAAAAAAAAAGTGGAGGATCGGTTACACGAACTAATTTGTTTATTGACCCCCCCCCCCGGCCATTACTGCACAAAACAAAACAAAAAAATCAACGCCTCTGTGAACTACTCTGTACTTGACATTTTCAACTTGAAACAATTTGTTGACTGTTTTAGTTTTGTAAGCTCATCAAAGTGTGTCTCTCTATACATCAAAAGACTTCCCTCAACAAGAAGCTTAAACACGTTTAATTACGTCAAATTTAACAAGGTTGCTGCTTTGTTTCACTCCTGTAATATATCGTTATACACTGTGCAATAGAACTTGAACAGCTTTATACTTTTTGTACAAAAAACCATGCTGCACTTTCGGAAATTGTTAAACGTCATACTCCAAAGTGTATAAAAAAGAAGTAAGACCAGACTGCCAGAGGCCAATGGAATTTCGTACCAATTGGAATAACATCTTTGGTAATTGACGTTTGAACTCCGGTATTTTACAGCGCGTGGTAAACATTTTGACGACAAATGACCAACTACAGGGAAAATGTTCACTCCTCCGTCAGTAATCGCGCAGCGAGTGCCATGAATTAACCGTCAAAATATCGGACACAAACTTCATCGTAAATAATTAAGAAGACAGTACAACAACAAAAAAACAAAAAAAAACTAGGATTGCCTATACTGGGAAAAAGAGTCAGTTCCGGAACTCGGTTGAAACAGTATTCTCGGTTGAAACAGCAGTTTCAACCGTTAAACTTAACCGTGAAAAAAAAAACGTAATTCTGTTAAAGACTGCTCCAACAGTTATTTGTTCGGTTAAGAGTGCAAATAACCGTCAAAAACACTCTTTTACCGTGTATTTAACAGACTTTTCTACACTTTCACGTGCATAATGGTGTGAATAACGGTAAAACCGAGGTGAATGACCGTGTAATCGAGTTTAATCACGGTAAAACCGAGTTGAATGACGGTGAAACAGAATTCAATGACGGTGAAATCGAGCTGAATGACGGTAAAACTGAGTTGAACGACCGTATTACCGACCTGAATGAAGGTATAACAGAGTTGGACGACGGTAAAAACCGAGTTGAATGACGGTAAAGCCAAGTTGAACGGTCGTGTTACCGAGATGAATGACGGTAAAACCGAGCGAAGTGACGGTAAAGCAGCATTCAATGACGGTGAAGTCGAGTTGAATGACGGTAAAACCAACCGAGCGAAGTGACGGTAAAGCAGAATTCAATGATGGTGAAATCGAGTTGAATATGGCGATGTAACAGAATCTTAATGACGGCGTTACCGGTCCGTCAGTGACCCCACGATACGCGGTTTCATCCATTTCAAGATTTTATCGACTACAGAGCATGAGAGTAATGTCCGCGCACGCAACGACACCGCATTTCCCTCGTAGATTTACGAGTGACAAAGAGTTAGGAGCGATTTCGTTTACATGAAATTCTCTTTCCCTGTAATCTGATTCCCCACAATATTCATTCGTCCTTTCTTTTCCTTCCGAATAAATTTCCAGGTTGGGTCGCTCAACTCGAGGCATATTTTCCCGCCAAGAAGAATTATTCAAATGTAATATTGTGATTTTGAAGGGGTTTGTTACTTTGTCAATCGGTTCAGCCGCTAAGTGCACGAAGTAACTTTTTATTCCGAAACTGTTAGGACGAAAGGACTAGGTCAATCTTAAGACAGATCGCCTTCAGGTTAACAATAAAGGGTGGACGCTTGAAAGGACGTGATTTTTCACTTTTTTTTTTTTTTTTTTTTTTTTTTCGTGGGCACTTGGAACGACAGATCTGCCTTTTTTTTTTACGTAAGGGCCCGAGAGTTTGACAGAATGGATTTTTAAGACCGTCGAATTCATCTTTCCTCCTTCTTCCAGAAATTTCATGGCATCCGTCTTTTCAAGCATTATAATACAACGTTACAAGAGCGTGACTAACATTTGCAAGTCACCTACTTTGAATCGCTTCTAAAAGACGATTAAATTCTGTGGCGTGAACTTCACACTTCTCGCCTTGTTTTGGCGTCGCATAATGAATACCAACACTCTCACGTATTTTTTTTTAAATATAGGTTCCTATACTTACAGTTCATTTTTTAACGATCTCTTGCCGAATCCTCTCGCAGTGTTCAACGGACCGTTTTTAAAACCACGCGTGATTCGCGTTCTGTCGAAGCTCATCGGGTAGCTCTGTTGGGCTGAAAAACTCGAAGAGACGGCCGAAGTCACTAGGGCTGAGATGAGTATAAGAAGACAAATTGACGATGTAAACCACTGCATTGTGCTTCTGTGTCAGAGGGTGGGTGGGGGCTGGTTGAGTTCAAATTTCAGATCCTGAAACATGAATAAGCCATAATATTGAAGCATTAATTGCTTTTTAAACAGCCTACATCTCTCTCCTACTTTACCTCTATTTAAGAACCTGTTTTTTTTTATCGATCTTCTTTCACTGAACCTTTTGATACCCTAAACTCATACACTATTAGAAAAAGGTATCATTGTTGGTTTAGGAAGCATTTTAAAACAATGGTTTCTATCTGTGTAATCCCCCCCTCCCCACAACCATCACGAAATCGGACCCTTTATAGTGTTCTATACGCTCTGAGACCTCGTCAACGAGGACTTTATTTACACAGGAAATGGAACGAACATTACATTTGTGTATGGGATGAGAAAGGGTGACACTTTCAATGATGAATTTATTACTTTGCACCCCCCCACCCCCCTATCTATCCTCTCGACACCATCCCTTTCGCTTAAAACCTGCGAAGCCCAATACAAAAAAAAAAAAAAAAGTGTATCACGCCTATCGTTTGTCAGCGTTACAAAGTGGAAAAACGGAGGTTGGGAAAAACATTGTCCTATGAAGTGAAGAATCTCAAAGTTGAATGAGCCGTCTTTTTTTTTTTCTCTGTCTTCCTGTTAATTACAAGTGCCAATAACGCTTCTAATTTAATTTCCTTTCCTCATTAGCGTGATCAAAAATAGCGCCCACATTTTTATATAGTTCAAAGCGAAATAAACAATTAAATTAAAATTGCCTAGCACCGTATCACGATCACGACTATTGGGAATTCAAGCTATCGGATACGAGGTCTGGCGGATTTACGGGTGAACTACTAGAAAAGTACTCTTTTATCAATATCGCCCAGCGGGTGGTATACGACTCATCAACCGGTCAACTCATCAACGCTAAAAAAAATCGTTGACGAGTTGACGATGGGGGGGGGGGGCCTTATCAGACTTGACCTTCAAGTCATCAACGGACCAACTCTTCAACGATGTTTTCGTTTTTTCCTCTGTGTATCATTGGTCAAATGTTTCTCATTTCGAACGTTTTTCAGCTTATATCCTGAGGATAGCGAAAACGGTGACTACTAACTCGTAATATTCAAAGCTCGGTAAACATACGAACTACACATACAGAGAAAATACCCGCGTTTAAAACCCGCCAAATAAGAGCGTATTAACCAACGTATCAACGGTCGCACGGCAAAAGAGAAGTGTTAGCACTTCTTGACTTGAGTGCATCGAAACGGCAAAAATTTAAATCCAAAGTAAAAACAAACAAATTGTATTGAAATAAATAATTAAAACGATGAGCTGAAAAATATGCAGTCAACGTTGTGCACCTGTTTGGGTGTCACATTAGGTCTTTTCGGGCGACCCTCCAAACCTACACAAGTTACAAAATTTGCAATTTGTGTAGTTTTTAAACCAATTGAACACATGTTGCTATGTATACAACCTACAAATTTGTAACTTTTGTAGCTTTTGTAGGTCGCCCAAAAAGACCTATTATGGCTGTTGTATCGCAAAATTTTGAATTTGATGCACTTACGCAGGTTACTTTATCTCTTCTTTAAAACCTTGAAATGTATTTTTACAACGTGTATATCGAGTTGAAAACTATTTATTGAGGGAGGCAGTGAAATTCTGGGAGACTCAAAATCACGCAACGATCTTCGGTTTGAATGGGGGGGGGGGAGTGAAAAAGTGAGAGAAATTATCATCTAAACCCTAGTATGCATGACGTTTGAAATCACAACGAATGCGTGCGCTGGGTCTATTAGATCCAGCTATATGTATTTTGTACTTGATTTTCGGCATTATTTGTCTCATAAATTCCTATTTTGAGGTGTCACATTATTTATTTAGAGGTTCATGGCCGATTTGAACCATTTCAGAAATGCCAACGCCCATAAAAAACGTTTATGTTTTCAACTGTTTCGGAGATTGAGCTCGAGTAGGGTGATCAAAGCCAGTCGCCCATACAGTAATCTCGGAATAATGAAAAAGGTGGAAAATGTGTAATTGAAAAAATATAGAGTTGATCCACATTCTAACGGAACCTAAAAATCAATAAAACCAATTTGTTTTACATGTGATTAGGTCCATTTACATCTGGAAATTTTGTTGAAAAATTCCATCAGTTTGGTTCAACTATAGTACCTAAACAATCCAGTTACAAAACAAAAATAATGCCAGCTATCAGAATAGTGTTGTTAGCGAATTTTGCACAAACCAAATGCGTGCACACTGCAATCTATTCGGGAACGAGTTACATCTGACGAGATTCATAACTGGCTTTTATTATTTTGACGGGTCTAGATGTACAAAAAATAATGGAACGAGGTATGGAACAATATTTTACGCTTACAAAAACTTCTTCCCATGCGCAAGGCCAACCAAAACGAACACCGCTGAGCGAGTATCTTGCACTGCAAGCGAAAGAGAAACTTTACCCTCAAAATGAACCTATCACTCAATAATGCCACAAAATCAATGAAAATTACCCTACTTAAGCACTGGGTCTGTCATACCCAGTGCATTCTTTATAGGTAGGTCGCCAGAAAAATGTCGCCGTAATCTCGACAATTATCGGACAAAATTGCCCCAAAGTTTAAGAAATGGGTTGAATACAGCCAAACTGAAGATGTCTTAGAGGCTCACAGTGATATAGCGAAATATAATTCCAACGAAAGACGGTAACTCCTCACGATAAACAGCTAAATCTACTGGCTTGCCCCCACATCCCCCATTGCCCCATTTGAAGTTGAGCCGTCAGAAAAACGGTTCTATTTTACCATTTTTTGCTCCACACCCACCCGCGGTCAGCATTTCGACTCCACACATCCCTTAGTAGGAATTTTCCTCACATGATGAGGCTCTGAGGCGTCGATGCATTGTTTGGCATTCTAACAAACATCTGGATGATTTCATCGTCAAAAATTTTCGCTCCCGCAGCTGGCGGTAAGAAAGAGTGCGTTTCTTTCGTATACGGGTATCCTAAGCCGTCCCAGAAGTAATAATATTGATACCATAATTTGTTTCGTTAGCGTTTGACCCTCCCTCATACTGTTTGCTGCCGGGTTTGCTTAAGCCGAACTTCTTTTCCCATATTGTCACCCCCCTCTCGACAACAATTGTCATAAGTTTCCGTGGTTTTCGAACGGCTTTGTTATATTAATTTTTGCGCCAAATTTTAGGATAAACTTGTGAATTTTGGCAAATTCACATTGCATGGCATTTCATCAAATTTCTTCCCCTATTGTGGCCCTTCTCCGAATTAACTTTTTGAAGAAATTTAAATGGTAAGCGAAGGCCGTTGATACATTAGATTTTTGAACTGAATTTTGAAGCGCTGGGATAAATGAGTACTGTTTGGCGTTTTTTAAAAATTGCATCTCTAATCATCCCCCCCCCCCCTTGAATTTGTTATACATATCTATAGTAATTTATGGTGCTTGATGCATTCATTTTTCAGCCAAATTTTAATGTGGCTAGATAAACGTGTGAATTTTAGCAATTTTTTTGAAATATCTTGCCTATTATGCCCTCCCAACCATGCACATCAAATTTTTCGAGAAATCTCGACAGTAATCTAGGGTTTTTGTTAAATTGAATTTTTGAGCCGAATTTGAGAGCGCTAGGATTAACTAGTGAGTTTTAACGCTATTTTAACACTTCCACCCCGGGAGGACCACCCCCTCACCGCTTTCAAAAAAATAAAATGGAAATCAAAGGCTACTTCAAAATGGAATCATCGTACCGAAGATAATGCGTCTAGAATCAACTGGTGAATTGTCGTGATTTTTGAATTTCTCCCCCACCACCACCAAGTCAATTGATTTGGCCCAAATGCAATACCGCCCGAGGTCTTATGACTACACTGTTTGAATTTTGAACTCGTACGATTTTTGTGGATTTTTTGACGTGAAAAAAAAAGTGGAGGTCATCAGGCGTGTTACCCCACTCTCATGCCTATGAACCGCCATTTTTAAAAATTCGGCCGCTCGTAAAATTTAGGCGAAGGGATAGCTCCCTAAGTCCGACGTGGAGAGATCTGCACTTTTCAATTTTTTTTGAGCTAAAATCTGCATTTTTTGCATCCCCATCCCATTTTACAACTTCCAGAAAATCTCGACAAGAGTTCCGGAAGCTCCAGACTGCTCTTGATCCAGAATTAGTTTGTGTCTCGCCAAAATTGAAACCAAACCAGGAAAATCTGGTGACTAGTGAACCCAGCTCATGAACTTCATAACCAAATCGGTCACCAAGAGTTCGGTCATCGGTCAAACGACTGTTTGAAGATCGGAGTGGTCAAGCTCGGAAAAAATATTGTTGCTCAACAGTCGCTGGTTCAATTTGAGCCGTTCATCAGCCTGTCTGTGAAGAAAGGCGCCCACCTTGCAGATTCCACTCCCAAATTAACGCCAATTGACCAGCCGTGACCGAGGTTGACTGAAGCGGTCACTTCGAATGATAAGGTCACGAAAGGTAACAAATCTGACCTCCAGGGATCACGAGACTTGATAAATAGTGAAAATTAAGGTTTCGTGACCTGACCTGATCGGTCCGAAATGACTGAACATAGAAGTGTGGCACCATTTAAGACTCCTACGATTTTTGTGGATTTTCTGACGTTTAAAAAAAAAATGGAGGTCATCGGGCGTGTTAACCCCCTCACATGTCTATGATCCGCCATTTTTAAAGATTAGGACGTTGATAAAATGTTGGCAAAGGGCTAGTTCCAAACAATATTTATTGGGGCGATGTTGTGGAGTTCCAAACTTGCAATAAATTCACATATCGGTTTCTGAATTTATTGCAAGGGCTAGTTCCCTGAGCCCGACGTAGACACTAGACAGATCTGCATTGGGTAATTTTTTCGAGCCAAAATCTTCATTTTTTGCTTCCCTACCCCATTTCACTGCTTTCAGAAATTTCGACCAACGTTCCGGTAGTTCTATCCTGCTCTTGATCCAGAATTAGTGCAAGTTTTGGCAAAATTGCAACGAAACCTGGAAAATCTGGTGACTCGTAACCCTAGCTCATGAACTTCACAAACAAATTGGTCATCAAGAGTTCGGTCATTGGTTCTAACGACCGAATGGTCACAAACCACAGCCATTTTGACCGGACGTGACCGAGATGAACTGAAGCGCAAACCTTGACTTGGATAGTCACTTTAGGTGTACAGCTGAACTCCAGGAATCACTGAAATCCGGAAGATGACCGGCCCTGACCGAACCAATGCTGATTAAATATAAAGTGTGACCCCATTTTGAACTCGTAAGATTTTTGAGGATTTTTTCGCATAATAAAAAATGGGGGTCGTCGGCCAACTTCCATCGCCCATGAGCTACCGCCCGCCATTTTTTAAAATTCGGCTATTGATAAAAAGTAAGTGTGGGGCAAGCTCCCTGTGTTTGAGTCGTGAAAATCCATCCGGTCATATTTTTTCATCGCCACCCATCAAATTTTTCCCCCCTTCACCCAGTTTTTTTTACTTTCGCAAAAAGTGTCCCTACACATAACCATAAGTTAGCTCTTGGTTAAAGCGCAGTCCTTCTTTGAAAAAATGCAAACAAAACCTTAAGAATCGTCTCCAAAAAAGTTTCGAGACGTGGAATTCACTACTGGAGCAATTGCGGTTACTGGTTTAAATGACCGGTGGAACTTCGGAGTGCGAGAGTGAGAGTCTTATGACTTTTGACATTTTTTTCGGATTTTTGCGGAAGTCTTGCCACTCCCTGAACAAGAGCTCATTTGTAGTCACGAATTATAGGTCGACTTTTCGCGGGATTTGATCCAGGTGGAAAAGGGCTCTCGAAGATCCTTAATAAAATATTTTTTTTGGGAACGCATTACATAATGTGATGTAGTGGTGTTACGCTACCTAGCAGAGAGGAAAATAAGTCAAACTAATTCAATGGGCCCTTATTCATCACACTGTGCGTGCCAATAAAAGACGAAATTCCACCTGTAAAATGCTCTATCATTTTACGTCGCGGTCAAGGTTTCAGCTGACAGCCCTCGACATGATTAATTAGTTACCGTAAGCTCCGATCGGACATGCATGATCGGTATCGGATTTCTTTTGTTTGAATTTTTAAAACGAGTTACAGTCCACTCAGAAGCCCCTCCTAAGTGCCTAAAAACCTTCCCCACCAAAACTGTTGGTGTTGCTTAAAGAGGGCTCTTCCACAAGTCTATTGCTCACATTAAACTTTGAAATCAGTCAAGGATGCTTTTTTAGGGAATTTTTAAAAATTTTGAGTGGGGGTTCGATTACGTAAAAACTTACTTATTGAAATGGATGATGCAGGGAAGAGGGGGTTAGACGAGTTTAATGGGGGGACATTTTTCATGTTATTTGTAAACAAACAATTTTAGAGTTCCCTCAAATGCTTCACAAGTAAGTATTTACGTAATTTCCCCTCGCACCATCCATCCTCTTCTGAAGAACTTTGAACCTTTTTTAAAAAACTTAAAACGCACCAATCGGGTTGCAACTTCCGTTGTTATCCTTCAGTTCACGGGTCAAATCACCGGTATGCTTTTCTACCCAATCTGAGATTCATGCAAGTTCCCCATTCACGAGGCCCCCGCGTATAATCCGCGTGAATGCCGCTTTCCCATCGAGCCACGTAAGGTGTACGTGGTTACTAAGCGGCAGCCAAAACCGCGCCGCGTGAAACCTCGTACATGTGAAACGAGCCTATTAAAGCGCTAGATTAGAAGTTGAGCCAGTTCACAATTGACGGGATAACAACGGGTTTGAAATGAAACGATTGCTCCAAAGAAGCATGACAAGACTAATCATTTTGTTATTCGTCACCCATTCGCGTTAACCGACAATAAATTGTGAACTGGCCTTTTATTCTTGAATAACAACGGAAAACTCACTCTTGTCATCACAACGCCCATGTCTCCGGCAATCCGTACTAACTAACTAAGCCACTTCTTTCGACGTGTTGCGGTTCGAGTGACTTATAATCTCAATAAATTCCTCTTGTGTGAATGCACTCACCGCGTCCACGAGGTAATTTACAATACCCAAGCTCGACATGGCCGGGAAATGACGGGCGTCCGTCAAATTACCACTAATGCATCTTTGTACTAGAAAGGACACTTTGATTGAAGTAAGTTGCCCGATTTTTATTGATGACAAGATGTCAAATGTTGAGATTGGATACTCTCGAGCAAGGACCGGCACCGATCTTTTTTCATTTTCTTAAGATAACGACGGCGATCCTTCCTTCGATAGTCCCCCAGCGTAGGGTTGCCAGATGACCGGTTTTCGACCGGCCTGGCCGGTTTTGGAAGTCCGAGGCCGGATGCCGGCCGGACCCTCGACCGGCCTTAAGTAAAGCCGGTTTTCGGATTTGCTCATTTTGTAATGATTTTTTTTTTAAATTTTTCCTCATTAAACTATTCGTAAGGGAACTTAGCGACAAGATTTTATTTCTTTAAAACGTCGGGGATGATTTCGTGACTTTCGTGTGACTTGTGCAGGCCGGCACCGCGCTAACTCTCAGCCTAGGTAGGGCCTATTGTATTATCAGTTCCAGCGGTTCAGTCACTGTATTGTTGTGTTGTCGTGGGGGAAAGAGATGGCCCGGAGTTGAATAGTTCCTGGTCGCCGCGGTGTCTTGGTGGTCTAAGAGCCGTACCGTGGCAGTTTCTTTTTCTCACGACACATAAAGCACCATGTCACTGTTGTTTATAAAACTACAAGTCCGAAATAACTTTAATTTCGATACAAAAAAGCTTTAAAACTGTATTGTATGGTTGACAGCGTGCGGTGACCTTTAATCGGAGTAGTCCATTTGCGTAAAATTTTGCTCTGGGCAGTTCATTTCCAACCTTCTTCTACATTAACATATTTAATTAAGAGAAAACGTATGGAAATTTACTGCCGCGAGGCAGATTTTTTGGGGAATCGAAAACGCTATTAGGCCCTCCTCAAATTGAACCTGTGAACAAACACATACTGGTTCACACATTCAAAGTCAATTATTTTTTGTCCGCGCGTGGGAGTGGCCTGGGTTCAATTTACAGTGGGTCACCCGGTATATATTTATGTAATACACGACTTATATATATATATATATATATATATATAGGCCGGTTTTCGAGCTTTTCAAATCTGGCAACCCTACCCCAGCGTAGTCACTTAAGTTCCATTTTACGTAATTTTGATGCCTACCAAGCCATCAAGACTGAGTTATTGAAAGAAAACGCATTTGGGGCAACTCAGCAAGCTTCCAATGTAGAACTTAAATGAACGGGTTAAAGGGGCAACCAGGAAAAGATATCACTGTTTATCAAAGCTGTCAAAACATTGCCGATGGTAGCAACAACTTAGCTCTCACCAGAGGCACAGTCCGTTTAGCAGTTAAGTTGGTTACCGGAGATCTAAACGAACAACTCCTTATCAGAGGGATTTCGTTGATGAGTTGAACGCAATTTATTATCAATGCGTTATCAGCTCGTTGAACGGTTTTCCCGTTGATGAGTTGGTTTGTTGAAGAGCTGGTTTGTTGATGAGTTGAGGGCCCCCCATCGCCCAGCACAAAAGTGCCGGTTTGAGTGACTATTTTGTATTGTTTTACTGTTGCTTCAACAACTTTTATTTTTGTTGGAGCTACTAGACGTTTTCCATTGCCAAATATATACAATTATACATTTTCTTTTCTTTTCTTTTCTGTCAGTCCACGTGAGAATCGTCCATCCCAAACAAATAGTTCTGTCTTCGGGTCTCCCACAACTAGTGTTTCAAATAGTTCCACACGTAAGCGTTTTTTCTTATTTTAGCCGCTGAAATGTATTGATTTTTCTACATTTCAGCCACGAATAAGAGTTTTCCCAAATTTT
Source organism: Corythucha ciliata (assembly GCA_038030265.1). NCBI lineage: Eukaryota > Metazoa > Arthropoda > Insecta > Hemiptera > Tingidae > Corythucha > Corythucha ciliata. The sequence continues at coordinate 49,336,532 of CM075937.1, forward strand.
CGTCACGAGCTACCTGAAGGTTTTTGCTGAATTTGGCCGTGGATTCGCGATTTTTTTCGCTTTCTACCACAATGTTACCTTCACCTTGCAGCGAATTTGACGTTTTTCCCATCTAAACCACGAATTAGAGTTTTTTCCTCAATTCAGGGCTTCTTTTTCAATTTTATTGGTGAATTAGCCACGGATTAGCGATTTTTCTCCATTTTACCCGTTTTTTTCTGAATTTTGGCCGCTAAAGAGCCATTTTTCTCAATTTCATCCATGAATTAGCATTTTTTCTTATAGCTTCGAATTTAGTCAATGTTTTCACTTTCAGCTATGAATTAGCGCTTTTTCTCAGTTTGAGCCATGAACTTGACTTCAGAAGCCAAAAATTGTCGTTTTTGCACACTTCTAAACTCTAATTAGCGATTTTTCTGTACTTTATCTGCGGAAGCTTTAAGGACACTTTAGCCGCAAAGTAGTTCTTATAATTTTAGCCGTCGTTTGGCGCTTTTTCTCACTTTTGTCCGTAAATCAGTAGCGTTAATGCGTGGCAAATTTATTTCATACACCGCTAATTTGCGGCTAATGTTGCGAAAAATCACTTCAGCGAGGCTGAAATTAATGGAAAACGCTATAATTGCAGCTTAAAGTGAGAAAAAAAGCTAATTCACTGCTGAAAAGGTAAAAAAATCGCTAAATGTCTGCAAAAATGGAGGAAAACTTCAATTCATGGCAAAAATTGAGACAAATCGGTAACATGGGATAAAAACGCTGCTTCGCGGCTAAAATGGAGGATAAAGTATATAGATATAGAGAATAGTATATATAGAAAAGGCTAGTAGAATAGAATGTAGAGAAAAAGCTCTTTAATTTACGACTATAAAATTGAAAAAAAAATTAAAAAGTACAATTTTTGGCTATTTTATAGTTTTGAAATATTCATAAACCAAATGCGCTTCTTAGGTCATATTTTCTCGATCACCTCCCACCCCTCCATCATTTTGCTAGACGCGCTTTGGGTCAGGTGCCCCCTTGGCGGTCGCCCCCTCTTAAAGCCGGCACTGTCAACACATCGCAGGTAAAACGCTGCGTCTGCCTCTCACTGACATGCCTCTTACGTTTGGTTTAAAACGCTTCAGTCCCCCCCCCCCACTGACTGTCCACCTCCACTGTCAAAGGCGTCGGAGGTGTGCCTTGGTGGCCGCTTTAGCGTCTCTGGCGGGGACGGCCATCGTTTGGTCCGGGTTCCTGGATGCGGCTTTGCCTTGCAAGCAGCGTCTGCTTGATCATTTCCAGCGAGTCCGATATAGCCCGGGGGGATCCGTACGAACACAGTTTCCCCACCAGTCGAACGTATCCTCTCGAGTTGGGCGAGCACATTCAAAATCTGTGGGTCCTCCGGCCGCATAGTTCAGGGTTAGTTGCACCCTGCGTAATGCAATGAGCATCTCCCCAGCGGCGCCGTACAGACTTTGAACGGGCCTAGTCCTAAACGCCCCTGTTATCACTCGGAGGCGTGAGTTGAACACTTTATCTAACGCCTCAAGGCAAGTTCTCCGAGCCAATCCGTATATTCGGGGCTCCATAATCCAGTTTCGATCTGACCAGGACATCGAAGAGTTTAATGAGTACTCTCTGTTCAGCGCCCCAGTTCAGATTTGCCAACATCTTGACGGCATAGTTGCTCGCCATAGTCAGCAAAAGAGGTGCGACGTACGTCTTTAATAATTCTTCTTTCATGGGCCCGAGCAAGTCGAAATCTGGCCAAGCTATCCTCGTCAGGATGTCTTCCGAGCTCCCTTAGGGCTTTTTTTTTTTTCTGGCGGTTAGCTGCCGCACACTCAGGCGTCCACCAGGGCACCTGGAGAGGATCTCCAGGGGAGTCCTCGTTCTCTACACTGAGTACACGAGAGGTAAAAACATGTAACAAATTCATGAGCGTTGCCAAAAAATTGTACATAGTCACATTCCCAAGAGAATCCGAAGCCTAGACGTGGGACCTTTTACTAAACGGCTCCGAGCAACTTTAACAGGCGCGGCTCTATACGAAGTGCAAGACGTCGTAATGCCACAATTTTGGCACCTGCAATAAAGTAGGTATAAAATATTATTATTATAAAGGACAAAAAAATCAATAATTCGCGGCTAGGAGGAGAAATTAGAAATTAACCGATGAGAAGAAGCGCTAATGTGTGAAAAAAACGCTAATATTCACTGTTAAAATGGAGAATACACGCATTGCGGCTTCTAAAGGTTGAAAGTGAACAAAATCGCTAATAAACGGCTAAATAATGCGCTAATTCACGGATAAATTCAGAAAAACAAAACTGTCACTGATGGCTACTGGTGCGCCTCGATGGATACAATACTCGTTTCGCAACCCAGTGGGCCTGGGTATAGTCATTTGCAAGGCCGGAAAGGCTCAGTTTAACAATTTTAGAAGCACGAACTGTTAAATTTTCATCATTTCCAGGGCTCGAATAGTCCGTTTAGCCATTTTTAGGGCGTGTTCAGCCATGTTTTGCTGTATTTACGCAGAAACCCGAATCGTCGAAATGTAGACATTCAGTTAATGGAATTTTTAGGCGCGCGTACGATCACAGTTCGGCCATCAATTTTATTAGGCCATTTTTACAGCGTAAACTGTCAGTACGGCAATTCCTAGAGCGCGCATAATCTCAATCAGTGTGATATACTCATAGCAAAAATCGTCAATTTTTTTCCATTGTAGGGTTAGTTCTGCAATTTTTAGGGCGGGGAATTGCCAATTTGACAATTTTCCATGCACTAATCTTGAATTTAGCAACATTCTCAGGGCAGGAACCGTCTGTTTAGCAATTTTCTTATGTCAGTTTTGCCGATTTTATGGCTTAGTTTTTGTTAGACCATTTTTATCGCGCGAATATTATGGCCGATTTGTCCATTTCCGGAGAGCAGAAATCACATGTTTACACAATTTCAGGGCGCAAAGTTGTCCCATAGTCAATTTTCCAGGGCTCTGAAAGTCAGTTAATAGCTATTTTAAATGCGTGAATTGTCAATTTCACCATATATTGACAAGTCAAGAGTCGCAAAAGGACATGATTGGGCTTTTCCAGGGCGTAAATCATTAGTTGGGCTATTTTTAGCGGGTGCGGGAATCCCCCAGTTTTGGTTTATCGTTAGCGCAAGTATTTTTTTCTTAGCCGTTAGCCATTTTCAAGTTGCAAACATTCGGTTGTGCGTTTTTTGAGGCGTAAATAGTCAGTTTTAACCGTTGTTTTTAGAGCGTCAATATAGTTCGTCAAGCCACGGTGCGAGTTGTCAGTTTCTCCAATTTTTGGCACGCGAATGGTTGTTGTTATTATTAGGGCGTTGTGACTATTTTTATGTCGCAAATAAGTCATTTTAGCTATTTTCAAGAAGTGAATCGTCAGTTTTGTCATTCTGGAGCGCGACTACTGTCAGTTTTAGCTGTTATAACGGAGAGATTAGCAAGTTTAGCTACTTTTAGGCAATTAAAAAGGCAGTCCCTCTCCCTGGAGCAAATCCTCCAAATCCCGCGTCTGTGTTCATGGGTCACTTTTTCCTGTTTATGATTTTGGGTTCGTCGATGGCTATAATTTGTGAATTTCACTTTCCGGTCCCATCAATAAATCAATTACTCCGGATTGGCGCAGAAATAAAGCGAGAAAACGTGTGTAGAGTAGTAGACGAGGGGCTATTGGAGTGGTGTCAACGAATAAACTATAAAACAACTGAATTATAAAAAAATAATGACAATTTGCTATTCGTGGAGCAAGGCACTCATTCCAGACTGAAAGAGGATACACGATCGTTCTTTGTCTGTTTTCTTAAAATCTTAATGAGCTACAGACTTTAACTTAAAATTTTGAGCCTACGGGGGCCTCAAAAGTCCAAGTGACACGCTCGTACCTCCCCCCTTTTATTTTCAAAGATAATATAAATATAAATTAATCAAGATTCGTGTTTGTTAGATATGACGCGAGAAAAAGAGAAAAAAAAAATATTCGAAACAGGAAAAGGGGCGACGGATCCGGCAAGAAACAAATGGAAACAAAGTACATTAGTTTCGGGTAACGAGAGCTAATACATAAAAGATGAGACAGCATCCAATTTTTTGCGTCAACGCCTTTATATATATATAAATGGAAGACGGTTCAGCCGTTCGAGAAACTTTCATAATCATATCGTCTTATTCGTCGGTCGAAAGAATTTTCGGGGCTGTTTTTATACGCTTTATAATATTACAGGGCTGTCAACAATAAACCACATAAAATTGTTTCGCTTTTTCTTCGCGGTTTAGTTGTCGCGGAGGATTTTGTAAAGTGATGAAGAAGAGCGCTATGTGTGAACTGACGACTTTTCAGAGCGTAAACGTATATAAACTGGTTGGATTAAGAAGAGATTTCTCAAGGGGACAGTTTCCTTTGGATTTATAGCTTTTAATGGACGCCGCCTTGTGAAAGACACCATCACACTTAAAAAAAAAAAGTAGGCGAGGGAAAACGGAACAGGAGAAGCGCCGTAAAACAAAAAAGAAGAAATTTCGCGCTTGCAAAGACGCTTACAATGATCATCGGCCGGTTTTTATAATCCGTTCTATTTAGTTACCTCTAAACGGGATAATTCAGCCGTTTTCCACCGGACTAAGTGCGGGTTGTCCGGAAAAAGAATGACCCGCGGGTTTAATCGTCTCGGCACAGTTTGGAATCGAACTCAAAAGCAATTAATTAATCTTCACCGGAATTGTTAGTCCCCTACAAAGGGAATGTAAGCGTCAATGAATTTCGCCACCATCAAGGGTTTGAGACAAAAAAAAAAAAGAAGAGTAACATCAAAAGCCCGGTGGTTTTTATATTTCTGTGAACAACCCACAGACAATGATTCAAGCCTCTCGTTATAGTAGTACCACGCGTAAATTGATGGCCTCAACAGTCGAAAAAACAAAAACAAAACTCGAATGCTGGAATCAATGTCGAAAATTGCTTTCGCTTGTGTCTCTCCCCTCAAAGCAATTAGTTTGTTACAAATCAATTATCAAACCACCTACGTGAACTATTTTCTTACAAAGTGATTAAGACCGCAAGCGATGCTCCTGTTTTGAGACCGAACTTTCAGCTCAATTTCAACACTCAATTTTAATTAACAAGTTCGCCAGCTTTGAAGGTACGAGAAGGGGAAATACAAATAATACGAATTGTGAGGAAGCTTACAAAATTGTTAAATTACTTACCCCCCCCCCCACAATACTAAATGAGTTTTTTTTGTCTTTTATCTAAAACGGGGACGTAATTAACATTCTATACTATACAAAAAAAAAAAAGGTTCGTCAAGAAAAAGTAAACAGCGTTGTGTATGTTCAAGAAGTTCAGATCTCGTTCGTTGAAGAAAATTATGGATAATCCGCGAAATTACGAAAAGTTCTTTAAAGGAGGTGGGGACAGGGTGATGAATACCCTGAAGGCGATACGAGAAAGCGAGCAACTTTTCCACTCGTCAGAATTGTAGATTTAACGCTTAGGAGCGCGTGAACTGATTCGTGATTCGAGGGGGGATAATAGAAAACTTGAAATCTGCTTCATAGCTTGTTCCCTACGACGTATAATTTAGATTGGAGGAGCAGGGGGGGGGGGGTAGTTTTAGTTCATGGTGAGGAGGAGGGGATAGAATTTCTTGGAGTTGAACATTGTCGCTTATCAAGGGGTGATATTCAGCGCCTATATTCGGACCTAAAATATGAAACTTATGGCAGCAAAAATCGTGTTCTACACTGAGAAAAAAAAATCGACAGATAATCGGTCAATATCAACCGAGCTAAGTCGGTCCGAGAGTTGCAACCGAGCAGACACCGTTATAAGTATGCTAGGTCTGATTGGCCTAGTTCCCTGATGACCGTGTCTTCTCGGTTGCAACTCTCTGACCGACTTAGCTCGGTTGATCGAGGTTGCCCGAGTAGACTCGGTCTAAATTCAACACGGTTATTTTAACTGAACGCTTGGTTAACGAACGACTACCGAATATTCGGTTATCTCTACCGCCTTCACAATTAGAATAACTCAGTCTGATCTGTCATTCGTTCCACATGAATACTGCTGCTCCAGCCGATCTTTCGTTTATAGCAACCGAATACATAACGTCAAGGCCACCCACACTTCTCGGTTATTTTGACCGTAAAGTGTCGGTTGACCCATTCCACTATGCTGAGTGAATTCGTACCAGTCCTGTTCCGTTAATCTTAACAAATTCACTTTGCTATTTTGATCGTCTCTGAAATGTCAGTCAGGCAAACAATGTTGTAGTTTTAATCCTCACTTATCTGATACTCCTTCTCACTATGCTTTGGGATGCCAGCAGGGTTGAGTCAGCCAAACTAACCTTCTGAACTCCAACAGAACTGTGCTAGACTCAACAACAGTAGTCGGTTATTTTATCTAGGTTTCTTTTATTGTTGTAGCATTTTTTTTTCTTCTTCTTTCCTCACTAGTAACCCAACTAACAATTCGACTTCGGTAGTACTTCGCGTAAGTCTAACAGAAGCTGTTTACAGAAGCACAACTATTTCTGAAAAACATGCATTATAGCGTTCTATTAGACCAAAAAGACTGAAGGTTCTCATTATTACCAAAGTTGTAGAGAGCTTCGGATGGACCTATAAGAGGAAGATAAGATGACTTTACAGAGACATCAGCTTCTATAAGGGACCTGCAGTAGGCCTTAAACAGGTTTAAAGGAGCCTAGTAGGGAAACTCAACGGAGAAGAAAAATGGCGGGTAGACTTCGATAAGCAAATTTATTTTAGGTCTCCAGAAGGTTATATTGCAAGCTTTACCGAAACTCAGTGGTAAAATAATGATAAATACAAGAAAAAAATTAATTTGAATATAATGCTATTAATTAGATAACGTGTGTGTGCTAGGAGACGTTGACATTTCTAGAATTGCTCATTACACGTATTAACGAAGATTGCACCCTGGTGGGTGCAAAGCCCCCTACATTCAATTGTTCTAATTTGAACACGTATTAAATTCACATCCATTAAATTGTTTTCCAGAAAACTTCCCGATGCTAGGATCGAACCTGCCGCAAACAAGTGTGAGTCCTAAACTCTTCCGATGAGATACCTCGTTGAGTTGGAGACATTGTGAAAAGCTCTCCTTATAGAATTAAGGGGGGGTTTCAGGTTGCTTGAAAATTTTTTTTTTTTTCAATTTTGAGTTTATCAAAAAACAAAGATCTCTCGTCACTGCAAAACATCTTCTTGAATTGATTTACGCTTACAATAAACCCAAAATGTTTGTTAATTTAAACAAAAAACCCGGTTATTTCTGACTTCGTAGTTCTAGTGGAATCCGCTAGAGAGGCCATCACGCTCCGGTCGATAATGCAGATGGAAAGAGCGCCGGCGAAACTTTTTTTTTCTTCTTCTTCTTCCTCGTCTTCTTTTTTTTTATTCTTTTTTTTTACAAACCAGTGTCCCGCCTTTTTTATCCTTGCTAATTTCAATGATTGGGTTTGGATAGCTTCACGTGTTCCATAGTTGGCAATAAATGTATTTTAGTGTTCGTCGTCGCGTAGTGCTTCAAAATAGTTTGCTAATACGTAATATGTAATCGGAATGGAACAATCTACTCCGATAGGAGTGCAGTTTGAATCCTTCATTTACCATTGCGAATTTCAAATCCTCGAAGTCAAATCCTCAAACTTCACACGAAGCTCAGCCTGTAGGATTGGGTTTACCGGGGAAATTGCCTTTTTCAGTGGCGGCAGAAGGTGTTAATTCTTGTGGGGTCTTCCAAACTCAGAGTTCATCAGATTTCGCAAACTGGGTTAAAATGGCAATCTGTGCCCTACAAAAATGGCCAAACTGACCATTCACGCCTTTAAAATGACTAAACCCCACATTCGCACCATAAACTTGGCTAAACTGACGATTTGTCCCCTGAAAATTGTCCAAGTGACCATTACTATGCCCTAAAAATGCCGTATACTTGTACCGACAATTTGTGCCCTTGAAGTAGCCAAACTGGCTATTTACCGTCTAAAATAGGCAAAAATGACTCTATATATGCAGCCCTTAACTGGCCAAACCGATATCGATAAACTGACAATGCACGCCCTGTAATTAACGCTCAAAAAATGACCGAAAGGATCATTCATGCCCAAAATTGACTAGTCACGCCTCTGAAGTGGCTAAACTAAAGTTACGCACTAAAAGTTGCGTTCGCCTCTTGAACATGACTAAACTGTTAATTTGCCTCTCAACTGTGTAAAGTTGTCTATTTTCGACTTGAAAATCGATAAACTGCACGTTTGGACTTTACTAAGCTGACAATTTCGTACCCTGGAAATAGCCAAACTCCCTCAATTCACGCTCCAAAAAAGGTGGCCAAAATGCTCTAAAAACGAAAAACTTTCGACTCGCGCATTAAAATGGCTACATTGACAAGTTGCACCAAAAATAGCAAACTGGCCATTCGCACCCTGGAAATAACTTGACCGTCTGTTCGCTCCTTAGAAATGGCGAAACGGATAATTTGCTCGTTTTAACTCGCCACACTGGCTCACGCCCTGAAAGTGGCAAAATGGAAATCCACGCTGTATGAATGTTTTAACTGGCCATGATATTCGCTCAGTAAAAATAGCTGAACCGACTATCCGCGCTCAAAAAGTGACAAAAATGCGGATATTCGTGCTCTTAAAATGATATATTGCATTTTCACGCCCTGTATACATCTATACGTTAAAGTGACCGTTTTTATTCCCTGGCATTTCTAATAAATTGAAATTCCCTGACTTTTCTATAGTTTCAGGGGGACTATTCTCTAACAGGAAAGCAATATGTTTTGCAAAGCAATATGTATATTTCATTAATTTTCTTCAAACAAATGAATAAGATACAAACATTGCTACGAAAAACATATTGCTTTTTTGTTGGAGAATAGGCCCCCAGAAAGTTATCCGAAAATTTCCGGTCTATATAGACACCTGGCTTCCAGTGATACCCAGGGGTTAACCTCTCCCACCCCAAATCAAACAATATTCACTTTTAGGGTGTCTATAGCTTCCCCAGAAGAAAATTCCCCGACTTTTCCCTGACGCATAAAAAATGTTCGTGGTTATCGAAATAATTATAAACAAATGAGAAAAGGGCAAATTCATATAGCTTTCGGACCGTCGAACCTCACAAAAATATCTTCTCAACCTTCCAAGTTCCAACAATTTATTCATAATTTATAATCGAATCGAAACGAAAAATAAAACATATATTTGAGCTAATAATCGATTAATAGCATTGGTATGAAAAAACATAAAATTCAGGGGCCTTATTCTTGAACGCCTTGGCAACACTAGTTTCGATTGCATTATTGCTTTGTTGAGGAAGCATCATTGCCTAGTCGAAGTCTTGAAATTTGCAGTATTGCTTTGGGCACCATTTTTCTAAGGTAATATTGTCTTTTTGTATTTTTTTGAAACACTCCCAGCCGGTGTTTCAATTTTTGTCGATTCGATCACAACATTGCCTTCTCTGTTGTCATGGGAAACTCGAGAGTTTTGTTTTTTACAAGAAGGAATTTATTTTTCACAGTTAAGCTTTGTTGTCAACCGAAAAATGAGTTGCCAGTGACCTGAATCAGCGACATGCCCACGAGAAACGCTCAGTAAGATGCGTGGGGAGGCAAGGAAAGGCTAAACGCCACAATTACGCTCACGAGCATTTCTCAGATGGGTTGGGCAATGAAGTCGAAGTTTAAAAGTTGTCCTTGTTGTGCATAAAAGTGGATGTAATTTAGGTCCGAGTGTTCTTCGACCAGAATCCCGGGACTAGCCTAAGGTCCTTTACACATCAGGAAAAAAAAGTCGCCCAGGTGCGGCGTCGGACTGTTGCAGTAAAAATACATAGAACTCTATGGGGCCTTTCACAATTTGGCACCGACGCTGGAGACGTCTCACCCCCGAGAAAATATCCGCTGGCACGAGCGATAGGTGTTTTTTTTTTAGGCTTCGAAAGGGGCTAATTCAACGTCGACAACGAGATATTCTTGCCCCATGTGGGCGCTTAGAAGGACAATAATGTGCTCTGCTGCTGTAGTCAAAAACTCTCATTTTAACAAACAATTTCTAAATATAGCTCTAGCTTTGGAGATTTTTTAAAAAATTCACAACAGAAAGGAGGGCGGTTATTTTATTGCATCGATTCCAGTATTGCTAACAAATGGTATTCTTGAAACACTGAAGCATTCTGCAGCCCAGACAACATTGCTTTCAGTTCTTTCAAAGCAACATTGCCTTCAAAGCAATATTGCAAAATTCTCACAATTTCAAGAATAGGGCCCCAGGTGTTATCTAGTCTACCGACGGTGTGCTTGCCTGGCATGGCACATTGGCACAGCCGTCCGAGTGAATTGAAAGGATGAAAGGCTGTGCTATATAGCCAGGCAGACCGTCAATATAGACTATAGATTAAATGTTAATGTTTGATTTTTTTTTAATGTTTTTTTTTTACGTAAATTTGATGTTTTTACATACCCGGCATGCCTGATCAAATCAATTATTTGATAATTATCAATTATCAAGTTGATTATTTGCTCAAAACACGTCATGTTGTTGTTTTTTTGAACGTTTTATCTCACATTTGCTCATGGAATGAGTGAGATATTTGAATTGTGAATGTTGCGTGTTGAAAGTTGAGAAAAAGGAGAAGTTTCTCTGGGGCTCGACGATCCACAGAGCAATAGCGACACTGTAATTATTCGAAAACAGTTTATCTCGGCCAGTATTTTCAATCAGCTCGATTTCTATTAGGAGTTCGAGCTGATTTTTGGAAAAGTTGGTTTCGCAGCAACGCGGCGCTTTGGTCGCGCACCGCGCCGCGCCGCTTTGACTTTTAGAAAAGTTTGAAGTTTTTTGCTCTCATCCCAATGGAATGCTCTCAAGACATAACTCGGTAGCAAAACGAGATAGGCCACTATCTAAATAATGAGAAATTTGTACTGCATTTTGTGTGTACTTCCATCCATCGATTTTTGCTCAACCTCAACTGGTTCACCCTGTATAACCATGAAAATTCAAAATTTCTCTACCAGTCGATCTCGTACAGTCACCTCCTTCCCTTTTAACATTTAACCCTAAATCCAGTCAGAACATTATTGCGCAATACTCAATCTTTTCAGAGTAAGGGGATTTTTCTCATAAATTCACGAAATTCCCTGACATTTCCCTGACTTTTCGAGTTTTAGAAAATTCCCTGACAATTCCCGGTTCTCCTGGTTTTCCAGGTCTGTAGACACCCTGACTTTTTACAGGTGCGACAGAAAACATGGACCAGCCACTTTTCTCAACTATTACTGATGAATAAGACATAGTGCATAGTTATCACGTTTCAAAAATAGTGTACTCATAAAGTGAGTGATGACGGCTGGGGATCGACCCATTGTAATCTCCTTCATTGCGTAAACATAAAAATCCTCTTTGACCTTAGTTTTGGTAGCAGGTGCTGCACCCACTACCAAAATCATAATGAGGGTGCATCGACACCCGCAAAAGGAATAAGGAAGGATACATTCCACAGCTTGTGGCCTATTTACTACTAACAATTTTACTCTGAACAGCCGCCTCATGTAATCACATTCAGAATTTCGGGAAATGTTTCTTTCTGGGAAGTCGCAAAAATCGAATTGGTGGATATCTGTTTGGATTTTCTTTTTTTCCGGAAATAGTCGATCCGCGGAAATCCATGCCGTTACGGGAGCCCTGCCACAGGATAAAATATTTGTGCGATGTGCGCGCAATCAACACATAGAGGGGAATTTTTATGCGTTAATTAGAGGAAGACGCATACTAAAGCGACGAAAACTGAATTATGATAAGCACTAAATCGTATTTTCATGACAGTTTCGAGTCATGAAAGCACACGTTTTCACATCGAGTAGGATAAAAATTAATATTAGGACGCTTACATTTTGTGGTTGAAAAAGTGCACTCCTTTTTCCGAGTCTCCAGTGGCGGATCCAGCATTTTATCAAAGGGAAGGGGATTCGAAGAAAAAGTCTTCACCACCCTGGAAAGAGGGGGGTGGGGGAATATTTCGCACCACCACTACCACCATTGAAAAAGAAAGATACGTAGGAGCCACTTTTCCTGGTTTTTCGGATTTCTTTTCCCGGAAGAATGAAATCAAAATCTTCGGCGGGAGGGGGAGGTCCTTTACCCACCCTGAGTTTGTAGTGCTTTTGTAGTGCTTATAGTGATGTGATAACTGTCGATTCGCTCTATCACATTTAATTTACTAATTTTATTCATTTTCTTACCTCTACTTTTCATTTTTTGTAGTTATTTCTTATTTTTATTATTATTCTGACCTTAAGGGGGGGGGTTCGAACCCCCTCCCTTCATCCCCCCAGGATCCGCCACTACGAGTCTCACTGTAAGCGAAATGAAATGAAAAAGGGTGGCCTTCAGAATTGAACGTTGCCGGATTTTTACTCGATGCCTAGCGTGTGGAACTTTTCGCGTCTCCTTCTTGGTTCTTGACAGAAAAAAAAGAAGAAGATGGAGAGAAGAGAGATCCCTTCGACCCCATTCAACAGTCACCGTTTCCCAACATTACCCTCGTACTTCAAGGGAATTCCGCAGCGCGCCACCGTCTACTATGGCCTCTCGATTTTCTGAAACCCCACCAAACAGGTTTAAAGGAGCCTAGTAGGGAAACTCAACGGAGAAGAAAAATGGCGGGTAGACTTCGATAAGCAAATTTCTTTTAGGTCTCCAGAAGGTTATATTGCAAGCTTTACCGAAACTCAGTGGTAAAATAATGATAAATACAAGAAAAACATTAATTTGAATATAATGCTATTAATTAGATAACGTGTGTGTGCTAGGAGACGACGACATTTCTAGAATTACTCATTAGGCGGCGTTCACACTAGACGATATGAAAGCAACGCGATAGAAAAGCAATATATCGCGCAACATATCGGACTGTTACTACGTTTATACAAGCGATACGAAAGCGATATTTTTCTGTTTTCGCCATGAGCTGCTCGTCGGAGGAAGATGTTCTCATTTCGTACGTGAAATAGAAAAAAAAATGAATTTGGGTACACCTCTATAATTTAATTAACGTGAAACATAGTTCGGTTAGTGATGGGTTTACACCGGGAAAATAAAATTTCGGGTTTTTTCCCTGGGAAAAAACCGGGAAAAAACCCAATTTGGGAAATTACTGGGTTTTTATCCGTTTTTCACTGAATGTTGCAACAGACTCAGCAAATGAATAATAAACAAACGACTATAGGTATTTATTGCACCCATAGAATCATACGAACTCTCTGTTTACACAAAAATGGTTAAAATTCTAACCGTTACGGGAGACAAAGCTGAAGCCGAGCCTTGCCACCAAATATCCATTAATTTTTCTATTGGAATTCATCGCCAGAGGTTTCCTCGTTTGATGACGATGATGATGATTCAGATGCCGTTGCATCAGTTTCGTTGGACCTTTGAAAAATGAAGTGTGAATTTGCCTGCCGAACCTGTTTTCGGTATCCCAGCGTCCAAGAAGGTTTGAGGAGTCACTGCTTTCTGTTTTTGCTTCTTCGAAGATTTTGAATTTTCCAATTGTGGGACAGATAGGTCAGTTTTCCGGCTTGATCAGTCGTTAAACTTTTTTTTGTTGTTTTTTTGCTGTTCATTCAAGAAAACGTGCTAAAGGATCTTTCTGTCGCAGCTGATAAAATTCTAACCGCAACGGAAGACAAAGTTGAAGTCGAACAAAGTCCTTGCCACCAAACACTTGGCGTGACCGCCGAGGCACTTTCCCACAAAAATGTCTTCCCCCAGAGTCCATCCTTGGAACGATAGTTGGCCAAATCCACCATCGCTTTGTCGACATTAACCTTCATCTGTGTGGCAACCTTATGAATTTTTAATGCCTTCTATTTGCTCGTCTTGCTCAGCAGCGTCCCCTATGATGATGGGCCCAGGTGTGTCGCAGCGTAATGAATACTACTTTTAACGCTGGAGTCAATTCTGTCTTTCAGTTTTCGTAGAATCAGGGACTGTTCATTCTTGGAAAGTGACGACCGAGGTAAATTTTCAGCGACCTTTAGCTCAATGTGGCGTAATGCGAGATGAATTATCTCTATGGAGCAGATAGAGACTTCTCAGAGTTGAGAGAAAGGTTACAAGAGGCTGCGCGAGGAAAAAAACTCACGCTTCGAGGCTGAATTCTCTAATTTCTGCAGTGATAAGTTCTATTCAAATTGAACTAATAAAAACCCAATTCGGGTGGGAAAATACTCTCTTGGGAAAAAACCGGGTTTTTTCCCAAAAAACGGGAATATTCCCAATGGGTTTTTTCCCTTGACCCATCACTAAGTTCGGTGGTGGTTTTTCGCAAGTTGAAAGGAAAATTTCATGAATTTTACCGCATGAGCACCGCAAGACATTAGCTTTGTTCGTATTGGCAGCTTCCAGTCTTGCAAAATAAAACATAAAAAATAAAACACATTACCAAGTTCATTAATATTTTATTTGTAGGTTTTTTGGCTAATTTCTTCTTCTACCTCTTCGTTTCCTGAACTTTCCACCTTCTTGTGCTGAAAGCATCGTCAGAGAACGTTTTGGGTTTTTTCTCTTATTTTTATGGCTTAAAAACTAATAATATTAATAACACAGTAATTTAATTGGTCAAGATCACGCTTCCCAATGACAACTGCCAATTTTACTGTACTGCCACCGAACGAATAGGCTAATGATGACAAAGGCAATGAAGTGGCTTCATTTATTCCAGGTACCTGTCACTTGGAAGCGGTTTCCAAGACCTAGCACTGCAATTCTATAGAGGGAAATCCACGATTTCAGAAATAGTTTATTCTACTTGACAAGCCATGTGGATTGTGGACACATTTGCAACCTCAATTCATGCCCATACCAGACGAACGAGCTTGGACAGCAATTGCAAAGCGTTATTTTGAGTTGTGGAACTTGCCTCATTGCATTGGTTCAGTCGATGGCAAACATTTCAGAGTGAAATGATTCAAAAATACAGGATCCCGAAACATTAATTACAAAGGATTCTTTTCAATCGTGCTCATGGCTGTGGCTGACGCAGATGACATGTTCACTCTAATATCGCGTTGGAGATCTCGGGCGAAACAGTGATGGGGCAGTATTTCGCCATTCCTCTTTTAGAAAACTACTGAGAGAAGGGTAGTTGGATATTTTGAAGCCTGCTTGTATTCCGGGAACCAGTGACGACGAGGAGGTTCCATACTATTTTTCGGGGCCTTCAAGTACAAGCAGAAAAAATGAAGCAGCACTCAGATAAGTGTTTCCCACCTGCGTCCTTTGGGCAAACAGTCAGGATTGCGATCCCCGACGTCGATAGGGGAAAAGGAGAGGCGCGGAATGTGCTAGCTCGCGTGCTGGAAACCAACGAAGACGGACTATATCGCTTGGGGAATAAGGACGGAACTCTGAAAAATTGGTACGCCAGATCTCAATTCGTTATTTGCAAGACAACTTTTGTTCAGCCAGATGACGTCGACACGGAACGGGAAATAACTCTAAGATCTGCAGCAACAAGCAGCGCCACTGGATCTGGCCAAGGATTCTTCAAATGCAATTGCGCAAATTCCTGCTCAACGAACCGCTGCAAATGTCGAAAAAATAAAGTTAGCTGCAGCTCAAAATGCGGCTGCACCTCCTGCTCGAACAAAAATTGACTTACTACTAACGTACTACCTACCTGACTTGTGAGTACAATAGTTGAGTAATTATACATATTTCTTTTGATATTTCAGTTTTGTTCAATACTTTGCCTGAGCTCCGCTAGGCATTCCATACAATGCCTAAAAATTATAAACATTGCCTAGGTAAAGTTTGAAATCTGGAAACAGTTTTATACATTGCCTGAAATGGCTCGGCATTATATGAAATGCATAGGCATTTCATACAATGCCTCGATTATACACTTTGCCGCTAACATATACAACTAGAGCTTGTGTACAGATGCTGAACTTTTACAGAGTTCGGACTTGTAATATAAGTTGGAAGTTTGACGTGTATATAGGTGCGGGACTTAATATAGATGCCGGACTTCATATAGATGCCGGACTTTACATAGAAGTTTAAAGTATATTAACATTCAAATTTGCTGCCCTTAGAATATTGACATTCAAATATGACATCATATTCGTTTTTCCGAGGTTGAAAAACCCCCACATACCGAATTTGGGTTGATTCCAATGAAAATTGTAACATCATCAATTAAAACGTGCAATTCACGTGTGGAGAGGGGGAGAAAAGAAATGTTCACCCCCCAACAAACGTCGTATTTTTTTTCCCCAAGGTCGAACAACCTCTAAATACCAAATTTGAGTGGAATCTGAAGATTGGGGGGGGGCATCAAGGAAAATTAAATTGGCCAAACTGACCCCCATTTTCGTTTGTAGATGATTGAGAAACCCTTGGCGGCGATTCTGGACTGACCCCCCCCCATACCCACTCTGAGGTTGGCTTAATTTTCCGATATATCTCCAGTCGACTTTAGGCGCCATTTCGAGTAAGAAGGAGTGGGAATTTTTTAGTACGAGAAAAATTAATAACTACCGAGACCTGGCGAGTCGACTTTGTTTCGGGGTAAAAATCGGTTGGATGACGGGGGATGGGGGTAAATTGCGTTTTTTGAAATTGCATTATTTTTCGAATTTTTTCGCCGGATAAAAAGTGTTATAATATGAGTTTGAGAGCGAATTTTAAATTCGGCGAGCACAGCATTGTGGGAAATTGAGTTGCAAAGATTTTAAGCCATTAACAACGAAAATGGGATGAAAGTTGTGAGAGGAGATAGTTTTGGCCCGGAAGTAGCCGATTTTATCTAAAATAACATAGGGCACGCACCACGCAGTGGCAAGCGATGGCACGCTCGAAGTAGCGGTGAGGGATTTGACTGGAGGGCGATGGCCCTGGGGGGAAAAAAGTTGCTAAATTAAAAGTTGGGGGGTAGCACTTTCGGGGTGGTCGAAACACCGGAAAACAACGACATGAGGCATCCTCTCAAGGGGACTTTGCGTTTTATAATCTTACCATCACTCCAAATTTTTTAAAATTCGAAACTCAACTCATGTTTTCGATCATGGCGACGAGAACAATAGTGCACCAAGACAAAATTATTGTCGAAACCCATCCGCCGCCGCTCCATCAATTTGTACGTGGCAACCAAGATTCATCTAACCATGGCCGAGAAAACATCATGCCCAAACAAAAGGTGACTGTTCACGAAAGAAGTGAACTCGGATATAAATATGCTCCGCCCACCAAAGGATATTTTCGGTTCGCTCCAGAGGCCTCTCGGGCATTTCTCTTCTTTCAGCCATTGCATTTCTTTCAACATTCATGAAACAGGAAAAAAAAAAAAAAAAAAAAAATCCCGAATTCCCGGGCGACATGGTTTTCCATGTAGCGTTGCGTGACAAGGAACCGATAGGTATCGCTTCAGTATCGCTATCGTTTCAATGTGAACGCTAATTTTCCGACTAATTTTCAGTAGTTTCTATTCGTTAGAGTTGCTTTCACGTCGCTTCGGCAATATTGCACCGATATCGTATTGCTCCGGTGTGAACGCCCCATTCAATAAACTGATGAGTATCGCTTCAATGTGAACGGTTTCATATCATTCTAACACGATTTTTGTTGTTTTTATGTGTCTGAGTTGCTTTCATGTCGCTTGGGCAATATCGCAGCGATATCGTGTTGCTACAGTCTGTACGCCGCATTACAGTGTGGACGGAGTAAAAAGCAGTTTCCAACGACCTTATACTGGTCCCTACAAGGTGTTTGCTCGTTCTTCCAAAACGTTCAAAATTCTCCTGGGAAACCGATCAACAAAATGTTTCTCGTGACCGTCTGAAGCCCGCATTTCTATCGGAAATAGGCCCCCTCAGGCAATGGCAGAAAAAACGATCAACACCTATCCAGCCAACCATGATTACAGCATCAGATGACCCTTCTCTTCAACCGTCTGGACAAAGTGTCTCGCCTTGCGACGCTGAATCGCAACCGACCTCAAAGAAGTCAAGAAATGGACGTTCGGTTCACTTTCCAGCTGAGCTGAGGGATTCCGTCGTTCCCCGAAGGGGGGAGTGACGTGGCGGTCAACACTATATCGATATATATATTTATGTATGTGTAACCTCATAAAACAATCGTTACCTTCAATTCGGGTCGGAAGAGAAGAGCGTGCAAGTTACCGTTGTTTTCATAAAATATATTTTTTCGAATTTCTTTAACAATAAGAGTCAGTTTTTTCATCCCATCCAACAACGCGACCAAAAGGCATAAATGGGGTGGTTTATGGAGGGGAGGGAACATTAATTCCAGGAGGACCTACACTGGGATCCTGGACACGGTTCGGGACACATGTTCGGGATGCCGAACATCATGCCCAGAACTGGCTCGGTGAACGCTGTCCCTTCTCCGACCGCCTTCTCCGAAAAGAAATCACAATGAGCGGTTGCGGTTTGAAAGACGGTTCTAAAACGAATAACGGGACTGGTGTGGTGGTGTACGGGGTGGAACCCGAATGGAGGCCGTCTACACCTCTGGGGGTTCACACTTCGGTCTTCCAAGCTGAAGTCTACGCAATAAAGGCCTGCGATGCTGAGAATATACGTAGGGGCGATCAAAATGCTCATATACACTATTCTCACGGATAGCCAGGCTGCTATTAAGGCAATAACGGCTCCGATAGTGAGCTCCGAACTGCCGCCAAAGCCTTTGTCTACTGGCCCAAAATAACAAGGTAAGCCTTGAATGTGTACCGGGACACAAGGGTATCGACGGGAACGAGCAGGTGGACTCCTTGACCAGGAAGGGCTCGAGTAGAGACTTCACTGGCCCAGAGCCGGCGCTCGGCGTCCCGCCATCGACCTTCAGGATGGCGATAGCCAAGTTGGTCAATGCCCAGGTGGGCTGTACGCTGGCAGAGATTGGAGGGACATCAGCAGAGTAAGCGCATGGTCGAAAGACCGTGCAGGAGGCTTACGAGCAAACTGCTCCGACTTAGCCGGAGAGACCTTAGAACGGTGGTTGGGCCTTATCACAGGATTATGCCAGCTCCGTTACCACCTACACCGCATCGGGTTAACCACGGAGTTCCCGGTGTGTAGACTGTGTGGCGAAAAAGGTGAGACCACCTATCACGTGCTCGTGAGCCGCCGGCTCAGCATTTTCGGGGCCGATCTACTCGAGGTTGCTCCGACCGGCGAAACTCTTGCCGAGGTCTTCCTAAACCTTGTCAGAGAGAGGGGGATCCTGGACTGAATCCACAGACCAAGGGGGGGGGGGGCACAATTGTTGCTAAAAACAAAAAAAAGGCTGATAAACTTCGTACCCATTAATCCCAGAGAATCCATTGGGAGACCTCGGGAGCAACTTATAAAGTAGGGGAAGAAGAAGGGGGGGGGCATTCCACCAACCCATGCCTGTTTAACAATGGGATTTTACTTATTCAAAAAACAGATAGGATGTTCCTCGAACATCTCAGGGTGTTCCCGTGCTCTGATTTTTGCACCATTTTTTCCCTCCTTCCGCTCACCATCGCCATCGCAGACTTCAGATGATGAGAGAACGGGAATATTGCTCAAAGCCACGCTGGTAAATAAATGAAAAAGCGAAAGATGTATATGAAACACCAATCATAACAGCCGACCCTGACGAAAAAAAAAGGAAGAAAAATAGGGCAGGACACCTACCTTTTTACCCCTTTTTTTTTCGTCTCTTGTTTTCCAATCTCGAGAATGAAAAAAAAACCGGGAGAATATACGATCCAACTCCAATTTTCTTTTTAAATTAGACGGCCTCTGTGTACTCCTCCCACTTATTTCGTTGATTGTATCATATTACAGTAAATATTCCTATTTCCACCAGATTGATCCATTATGAGAGAATAATGAGTCATTATTCAACAATTTCAAACGATTGATAATTAGTTTTTATTGTTTTTTAAGAAGCTCGTGCGCAAACGGTAATTCAGCCTTATTGGTGGAGCAATGTTCTCGGCTTTCTTCTACACTCAAGCTCTGGCTGTTGTGCCAGTATTTTTCTTAATATTATTTAATTTTATTGTCTTCAAAAGATTTCATCGTGAAGGCTCGTATAGCGCTCTTTGTCGTCGTCAAAAGAGGAACCGTTCACGAGTCGAGAGCCCTTGAACAGGCGGAAAGCATTGAAAATCTGTTGATAGTTTTTTAATGAAAATACTTGAGAGAGTTAAAAAACTGAAGTTACATTGGGACGTTCTTTTTTTTTTTTTTAACAATCTAGAACTCAAGTTTTATTACGAAGAGTCATTATTTACTTTCTTTTTTCGAGTAAATAATGTATCGATGGAGAAGGGGGGAGGGGTTGAAGCACTTGCCTACAGGCAATGACGTGGAAAATTGTAGGGTTTTCCTGGTCTTACTGTTTTCATCACAATTTCCACGAAGTTAAAATTAAAATAGTCGCTACGCGATTGAGGTTGATTTTCTTGGACAAATTAATATTAAAGGCCGCCCCAATTAATTTAGGCCGCAGTATATAAACACACAAAAATTGCGAGGGAGAGCTCAAGCGTGAAAAATTCCTCAGCATGTTCCCCTTTGGAGAAGGAAGAGGGGAGGAGTGTGCGACAGGATGATATACAGGTAGGTAATTTCATTTCGTTGACCCTAAATTAATTTTCATTCCCTTCCCCAACTTTCCTTAGTTGTACGTCACAATCAGAAGCCGATTGATTGCGATTATCAAAATCATAATCGACACGTTCCCTTTTTAAACTCTTCAAAAAGCCGACTCGAGCTGTGTTTTAATTTCACTCTTTCCAATAACTCTAGAATTTTTTTTTCTGCACGGTCCCTCTCCCCACCCCTTTCACCTAAACAGTTCTTTGTAAAGGTGCGCGTTGTAGCAGATCTATCGGTATAATAATTGTGTAACGCTCCCTGAAATTGACAACCGTTGAGTGAAATGATTTCATCTTGATGATGTGTGAAAAATCAAACTTCAAGGTTGCTAAACTCAGCCCCTTCCCCCAGCCCCCCTCATTCTTATACACCCCGATGAGTTTTCGGCAAACTCAATATGTATTGGCGTTGAATAAATGAGTATAGCAAACCCAGAGAAACCGCGCCCCCTGCTCCATTCTGGCTTAGCCCGTACCATGAATCATCGCTTATTTATACTATTTTGGGATAGTGAGCAAGGGCTATAAGTCCGCGGAAATTTTCTACTCGAACGATTCAAGTCGTTTTTCCAGCTGTTCATCAGAAAATTAATTGAAATGACGGGCGAGTAAACCATTTTTAATTGATCTATTTTTGAGGGCGATAAAACAGGAAGAAAATGCAATGGTAAAGGTGGATGAAGAAGATCTAATAAGGCTCAAGCTTTCCCCGTGAAAACCAAGTAATTCTCTTCTCATCATAATTTATCTTTCTGACATAGTTGTACGTCTTGATGCCCGCACGATCCTTCCTCACCGCGTTGAAATGACACAAATCGCTTCATGCGACTGTCCTCATTTTCAACCCCCAATGTTAATGATTCAAGACACTTAAATTATCCATCGATGAGTCCTCCGTGAGCGAGAGCGAATTATAAGACAAGTGGCATTATTTATAATCAACACGATTGAATGTTCTGTTTGTTTCCTTCAGTATATACCTGTTGCATGTTTTATTCTTGGGGACATTAATAATAATAATAATTTATTCTTCCCTGTCAACATAGGTACAGCTATGAATAAGTACGTCATCAAAAGCGTGCTACAACTCTGTAAGCGAATATAGCAACTTGCTCATTAAACATGCTTTAAAAGTAGGTAATGTAATAAGTTCATTTTCCGCTTTGAAATTTTCAGATGCGTTGATACAGCTTTAGTCCCATGCCTTCGGGATTTATCAGGGCCTTGTTCGTGCGGATCAAAGTTATATAGAAAACCAAGTTATCCAGCTTACTAGGGGAAGGCCGCGAGACCTTTCGTGAGTTTGAAATTTTGCTCCCGCCAGAGCGTACTCCTATCGCTACCAGATATTATCTCTTATCTTTTGAATCATCCTTTTTAATTGGTGGTGGGCAGCGCCGCCAGCGCTGTGTCAATGGCAGGAAGATGAATTAATACAGTCCAGATCAAATGGAAATAAACTTCTTGATTACAAGGGAGCTTGAGTTCAGTTTTGTTATTTTAGTGCGTTTTTACTTATTTATTATTACTTTTTTTCACGAAAATGCTGAGAATTGACGAAATTTGTGAAGTATGCGATTGCACCCATAAATCTAAAAATTTCAAGGAGGCCGAAGAACTTACAGCGGCCGGTCTCTTTGTCCTCACAGGGAAATTTTTTTCAGATTGTGAAGGTGTTCATCTCGCGTGCATCGTTAGGAGCTCGTTCGTCGCCTGACAAGACTTACCAGGTTGAAGGAGTTCTAGCGAGCCAGGTCAATTGCTTGAGAGTTACTAAAGTCAAGTGTAGTAATTGTAAGGCAGGTAGCTCAGGCTCTTCCAAACACGTTGTTGCCTCCTTGATGTCCGTCAGCCGGTATGTGGTAGTTCTCACATTTTTTGCTTTGCTTGAAGGCACCTCCTTCTACTACAAGTAGACAAGTACTACACAAGTAAACACACTTGGTTGCCAAGCATAGCAGACAAAACCGAAGAAATTTCGGCCACTGGCTTGGCCTCTGCTCTTGGCTTACGGCAACGAAGAAAAATCATAAAAACGTACCGGTTAGTTCTTTCCCGGAAATGGTAGTGGAAAAATTCCCAGATTAGAAGAAGTGCTACGGCTACGTGACAGTGCTGCACGCACCAGATATCCTCTTTTTTTCTCTCATACTCATCAAGCCACACAACGTGTGAGACAACAGGGTGTTTAAACAAATTTTAAATGTCTGTTCCCCTTCAAACACATCAAAAAGTGCAAGAACTACATCATACCGGTTGACGGACACCAAGGAGGCAACAACGTGCTTGCAAGAGCCTGAGCTACCTGCCTTACAATTACTACACTTGACTTTAGTAACTCTCAAGCAATTGACCTGGCTCGCTAGAACTCCTTCAACCTGGTAAATCTTGTCAGGCGAGGAAGAGCTCCTAACGATGCACGCGAGATGAACACCTCCACCATCTGAAGGCAATTTCCCTGTGATGTGAGGACAACGAGACCAGCAGCTATAAGTTCTTCGGCCTCCATGAAATTTCTAGATTTATGGGTGCGCACACTTCACAAATTTCGTCAATTCTCAGCAGCTTCGCGAAAAGCATTTTCCTAGTTCTGTTTGTTGACGACGCGGTCGTGACAGGAAGTCCAATCGAAATCGAAAAGCTCTTAGACAAACTCAGACAGGAATTAAAGGCGAAAGTACAACCAAGCGTGTCAACATTTATCGGCATGGAGATTGAAAGGAAAGAGGGCTCGATAACGATCAGCCAACAACAGTAGGTCGAATACATCCTAAAAGAGTTCGGGATGGAAGACTGTAAACCCATTGCTACACCGATGGAACTGAACTATGACATTGGAGGAGAACCGATCGAAAACGCGCCCTAACGGAAATTGGTATGTAGTCTCATGTACCTCGCGGTGACCACGAGACCTGACATTACATTCGCTGTATCCAAACTCAGTCAAGTCCACGACAAACCGACACAACAGACGTGGAAAGCCGCTAAACGCGTCCTCGGGTACCTTCAAGGCATGAAATCAGCTTCCCTTACGTTCAAAAAGGGAGAAAACGTAGAAGCCTACAGTGACGCTGATTGGGCCGGGGATAAAGCCACACGGTAAAGCACGAGCGGCTATACATCTGCTTCTGCCATGGTACTCGAAGAAGCAAAACTGCGTGGCGCTTTCAACTGCAGAGAGCGAGTACATTGCGTCAGCGACTGCCGCCCAAGACCTCATAAATGTGAAAGGTGTCGTGTCGGAGTTCAAAGAAGAAGTGAAAGTTGTGTTAAAGGTTGATAACCGAAGTGCGTTGTCGATGATCGGTTCCCAAGAAAACTCTAAACGATGTAAACATATAGATATAAGGTATCACTTTATTAAAGAACTATTGGAAAAGAAAATGTTTTCAGTGAGTTATGTAAAAACCGAAGAGAATGTTGCCGATTTGCTTACAAAGGCTCTGTCGAAGCCAAAACACCAGTATTTTTGCGAACATATGCTTAAGAATTGAAATGCTTTTTGCTTTTGTAGTCTATAAATTGATATGCACCTGTTGAATATTAGCTTCTGCTTGCTGTATGTACTTGATAAATTCGATAACAAGTCGTGTCATCTCATTGAAAGGGGGTGTTAAGGGTTGGCAATATTGGATCAAAGGGAAGGTTCTTCCTGCTGCTTGTACTGTGCAGTGCTTTTAAGACATCGGCGGTGGAGTAGTGTTGGTGGTTTAGAGAAACCTCAGCCTAAAACAGTGCTCCACACCGAAATTTAAAACCATTTAAATAAAACAGTTTTTCTTAACACTAACCGTGTTAGTTTATCATAAACAAAGTTTTATGCCATAAATTCATTAACAAAGTTTTCAGAGAGAATTTAATGGTGTCCACTATTGGCCCCGCAAATATTCACATCAGTGCAACTGGCGGACTATTTGCGAACTGACGTAGAGTAGATAGTTGTCAGTGCGGGACGAGCGGGGTGCTTGAACAAAACTCGAATAAATAAAATAATTGCAAATGGTCACTACATGAGTACATGATTGAATGGTTGGAGTGTAGTAAAGCCACAACCACAAGCGCGTGCGTTATAATATCAATTTCAGTTACCATCGGTAAACTGCACCCCACCATCAGTGTTATGAAATTCCCAATTGATTATTATCGAGGTTATTGGTTTTGATCCCTCGATCAGAAGGTGTCGACTAATTTATAAGGCGTGGTCGGGTACGACAGGAAACTACTGCCGACGGGGTACGAGTCCGCCGAGCAGTAGCTTGAAGGTAGAGGATGAAAAGGGTACGAGCTTTTTCTTCCTCAGGAAGTGGCCAAAGTGGTACGAGCACTTTCTTCCTCAGAGAGTGGCCAAAGTGGTACGAGCATTTTGAAGCCGGAATGAGGTTAGGAGGACCTTCCAAAGGTACGAGCCTTGGTAGGTCGGAAAGTGGTGAAGAGTGTTGTGTTCGACGAGAGGGGACTAGACGTAAGAAACTGAGTACTCGAATAAAGTATTTATTAAAGAACGAAGAAGAGGAGGACTTCAGGAAAAACCCGAACATAACTCTTGTTAACCACACAATGTGAACTTACAAAAAAGAACAACACACCACGGTGGTCTCAACTTTTTACTCAACCAACTTAGACTAAGGATAGCCCGAACCGTGGCTAGCAAACACTACATTTTCCTCCCCTTTTTAGATATGGAAATCCCGATACAAAAATACAAAATTTGGTGTGATGGAACGAATACAATACAATATAAACATATTAACGAAAATCTATTCACTCCCCTAGAACTTCACGAAACACTTACACTTCTGCTCAGGGTTCCGGCGAGTACCGTCTACGTGGGAGTGGGTAGTGTTGGACCTTTCCTGAGACTTTTTCAGGTGGGGAGTTTCTTCCGCCTGAGGTGTTTCCCTGATATCAGGAATTTCTCTAGGAACGGAAAGTTGCGGTTATTATCTAAAGGGAAATCAAACAAAACTGGTCTTTCAGTTGGGTGTTCCTCGTCGGAAAGCAAACTGACGGTTTGAAAATACTAAACGCTCTGGACTTGAAACTGCTTTAACAGCGACTTTTTTACTGTCTGGACTGCGCGTTCCGCGGTACCGTTACTGGGCGGATGGTAAGGAGGTGACGTGACGAAATTTATGCTCTGACTTTCCAGAAAGGAACGAAACTCATGAGAACAGAATGGTGGGACATTAACTGATTCGAAAATTTGAGGTAGACTGAAACGGGCAAAAGTGTCTTGTAGAACTCGGATTACACTTTGGGTATCCGTTGGAGACATTGGTACCACCTCAAGCCACTTTGAGTACTCGTCAATTACTAAAAATAAAGTGTGAGTTCCAATCTTTAGAAAATCAGCATGAACGCGAAGCCAACAATTTTCTGATTTAGGAAGTGTTCCGTACAACGTAAATAACCCGGCGAATAACGGAGTCCGCTGGTACGTTTTCTCGAGCTGTTTGACGTACACTCACGAACTTCTTCAAAGAGCTGATTAAAAACTTTAACAGCTCCACGTCTTTTGTCCTCAAGAACGGTAATTGTGTCCTCGATACATGCGGCCGCCTTTCCTAAGTCTAACGAGGGGGACTGAAGAATTTTTGAAAGGGAAACGGTTACTCCTGGGGGAGAAAAAACACAATTAGGAAAATTCTATCAGTTAGTAACACACGGAAAAGTATCAGATACATTTTTGTTCCACTCACCAAGAACGTCGCAAAGACAAGTACAAGCGATCATAAAATCGGCGCTCTTCAATGCTTGATAAAGGTATTCAGCTTCAGAAGCAGTTTTACTGTCTTCCCAAAGAGCAATTTTTTGCAAGGCGTTGCAAATTTTAACCAAGGATTCCCCTTGAAACTGCAAATGACCGTCATGCCTTTCAATCCATCGAGTTTCGCATAAGCCTTGCAGAGAGCCTTTCAATTCGGTGGCGAAAACAGCGTGTCTTTTAGCCGAAGAGTTTGCGAACGATATGACTTTTTTCATAATGGCCGTAGCATTTCTACACGAAGTGACTTTAGAAGATTTAGCCAAGGCATTATTTAATGCATGGTTGCTACTAGGGCACCTCTTTGCGAACACAGCTGTCTTCTTGAGTTCTTGAACGGCTCCCTTCTTTTCCGACGACATTATTGAGCAGCTGTCGACTCCTATCCCGACGCAGAATCGCAAGTCAACGTTAAAGTTTTTGCCAAGGTTTGAGCCAAGGCAACTCCTGTCAGGCGGCGCTCATCATTTCGAGCATCCTCGGGTCAAATTTCAGCGTAAGCGTCGCAAAATGTCACAAAATCTTCTCGAATGAGGCTGTTGTGAATGTATCGAAATGATAAACTCAATTGAAACATGAGGGATAAATCGGTAGTTTCGTCGAAAAGGGCGGAGAAAAATTTAGCTTCCTTCACTCGGTTCAAGATGGTGGCTTGAATTTCGTGTTTGAGCCTGGGTGCCACTTGAGCTGGGTGCAGTTTCAATAGGAACATCGCTGACTTTGGGTTTCTTTCCAAAAAAAAATCGTGTAAGGTTCGCACCACACCACGTTTCGCTTGAGGCGGTTTACTTGGGTTGCTCTGCAGAAATGATGAAAAAGGTGAATTTATGGTCACGTCTTTTAATCACAAGAAGGGCAAGTTATTTTTATTTCGAGTGTAAGGCAAAAAGTATAAAACTCACCATTCTTGTCGATGGTCCGAGTGGGAAAAAAACAGTGGAGCAACAGACAAAAATAGACTAGAGTAATTAGGTTGAGGTAACTATGCTGAGAGGACAGAACGCGTCGAGAAAAAACTAGGCGATCCAGACTAAAAATTCAGTTAAACAGTATGGATATACACCGCATCAAGGCACAGTAACCTTCCACTCAAGAGTCTGCTCAGTTAGTGAAAGAGGGAGCATCCGAGCTCTCTGTGCTTGCTGGAAAGGTGAACTCCTTGAAGCGTACTGCTTGTTGTCTAGCGTCTCGCGAAGGGGATTATTAGTATTATTTTTATTATTATCATTTATTTATTATCATTATAATTGCGGAGGGTGGACAAGATTAGCCTTCCAACTATGCGCTAAATATTCTTATGATTTGGGGGGGGAGGGGCGTCATGAACCCCGTGACCCCCCCCTGGATCCGCGCCTGTCGCGGAAGCAAATGCGATTGGATGTTCCATGCCCTCCACCTCGTGGCTTAACACGGCTCCGATTCCATACGAAGTACAGTCCGTGGTCAGAATTATTGGTTTGCGGGGATCATGCAACACTAAAAGTGACTTTTCAGTTACTAGAGTTTTGGATGTGTCGAACGCCACTTTGCACTGATTTGACCACACCCATGGAACGTTTTTTCGCGTTAGATTGTCAAGTGGTTCCAGAATTCCTGTTGGACAAGCGATGAATTTGTGAAAAAAATTTAGGAGACCCAAATATGACTTGAACTCGGTCACGTTGGACGGCTCTGGGGCAGCTTTGAGTGCTTCAATTTTAGCAGGGTCTGGGCTTATCCCTTGTTGGCTCACTACAAACCCCAGATATTTCAACTCCGGAACGAACCAAGCACTTTTTTCTTCGTTGATTTTTACATTAAACTCTTCTAGTCGTGAAAAAACTTTGGAACTGATTTCAAAACACTCATTTTTGGATCGACCTCCGCAAATTATATCGTCTAAGTATACACAACAGAACGGAATTTCTTTCAAGATTTCTTCCATAACCGACTGAAAGACGAAAGGACCTGCTGAGATCCCAAAAACTAACCTTTTGTACCTATACAAACCGAGATGTGTATTAATAGTAAGTAATTATCTACTATCTTCTGATACTTCAAGCTGTAGATAGCGTTTTTAGGTCGATTCTGCTGGTTATAATCCGAGATCATCCGATCCTCGTCGCCAAATATGTTGTGTTCGACGAGAGGGGACTAGAATTGAAGGAATTCATAATAAAAGGTCTTCTGTATGAAATTTTTACTGGAGTCACATTAGAGACTTTTTGAGACTCAAATGCCTTGTTTGAATTGAATAAGCTGGAACAAGCCGGATTATAGATAAGCGTTAGTTTTTTAACTAAGTGGTTGAGTTTTCGAGTAAAATTAGCGCATTAAAAGACGCAATTTCATGAGTTTACCTTATTCGGCAAAGAAAGCGAATTTCACCCCAGAAACTGACTGTGCTCACATAAAAAGGGACAATATTCCACGAAGAACTTCCACTTTTGCCGGTTAAACGAAAGGTGTAGCCTTCTAATGGATAAAAACTGTCGATTCTTGAATTAGCGATTTGTCTCCATTTTAGCCGCGAATTAGCGATTTATCTCCATTTCATTCGTGCATTAGCGGTTTTCCTTGCAAAGAATTTGTGTTTTCCCTGATATAAGCCGCTAATGAGCGCCAAATCTTCCAATTTTAGCTACGAAGTTGTCTCGAGAAACCGTGACTTGCCATTTGCTCTATTCAATCCATGAAATAGCAAATGTTTTCGACATCCATTTTTCCTGACTTCAGCCGCAAATTAGCGTTTTCCATCATCTTAGCAGCTAATTAGGGAATTTTCTACGTTTCATCAACGAATTAAGAGTTCCTCCGCAAACTACCTAACGCTTTTTCTGAAATTTGGCCGCGAAATAGCGATTTTTTTCACTTTCTGGTACGAAGTTACGATCACAAGCCGCGAATTGACGTTTTATCTATTTAATCCGCGAGTCAATTTTATCGATAAATTAGCTTTTTCTACACTTTAGCCACGATTTAGCAATTTTTGCGATTTTTCACCCTTTTAGCCGTGAATTATAGAGATTTATCTGCATTTTGCAGAGAATTCGTTTTTTCTTTACTTCAGCCGCTAATTAGCAATTTTTCTCAATACATCCGTGAATTAGCAACTTTTCTTAATTTCAGCTCCGGATTAGCGATTTGTTTTGCATGCTTTTAGCGGTGAATTAGCGTTTTTTCGCAGTTTGAGCCTCGAACTTGCGTTCTGAATAAACCGAGAATTCAAGTTTTCGTAATTTTAGGCGTGAATTAGCGCTTTTTCTCATTCGCAGATTATTGATTTTTCACGATTTTATCCGTTCATTAGCGTGTTCCGTAATTTTAAACGCAAATGACTTTAATTTACACGTTATCCGCGATTTTAGAGCTTTTTCTCAATTTTTGCCGTGAAGTTTCCCTAACTTTATCAGTGATTTAGCACTTTTTCTTATTTATGGCCGTGAATCAGTTATTTTTTTTTTCAACAATTGCAGCCGTTAATTAGCCATTTATCTCAATTTCAGCCCCAAATTAGCGTTATTTTCCATTTTGATCTGGATTAAGTGGGGGATTGGCCGCCCACGAGGAGGCGCGAATTGTAGCGATTTCCATTTTCACAAAAATCCTAGGGCCGCCAAAATCCAACAAACATTATTATTTACCACTGTATGCCATGGGCGGGCTATTGTGAAAGGCTCAGCAGAGTCAGCGGGCCACTTTTTGGCCAGCGAGCCCTCGGTTGGCCACCCCTGCTATTTCATCAACGGCGGCCTACGCCTTGGCGTCCTCTATTTGGCCGCATATACAATATTTGGTAGTTAACTCCACTTCCCCTTCTTTGAAGCTCCTTGATGAGACCGTGCAGTTATCAAATTTATAATGATTCACATAGGCAACATTATGGGACAACAAAAAGAGATAATGACTCCGTACTGTCCATTATAGATACAAACTAGGATACTAAATTCACTACGTTCCCGAAATGTAATCCTTTGAAAGCAGGTCGATCGAAGAAAGGTCGTAACCGCAAATCCTTTTTCAATCAAGTGTGGCAATAGTTCAAACGGAAAACATTGTAAACTCCTTAAAAACGGCAAAAACACATTGTTTAGCCCTTACGTTGGTGGCAAGAGTAGGGCTCTTTTCCGCCATTGCGCCTCGACGCTAGCGCTGCAAGTGATAATCTGAATCGCCAATAGGTAGGGCGAAGTGACTTCTTTCCTCGTTCGTCTCGCATGAAGACGTGTGAACTGTTGTGTAGTTCTTTACTCACAAATGAGCTTTGTTCGCGAGTTTGTGCCATTTCTTGTTTTAATAGTCGAATGAGGTCGTCTGGTGGTGTGGCATTTTTTAAAGGCATGAAGTATTCGCCGGGAAGTCGCAAGGGTTGTCCGTAGAGAAGTTCTGCGGTGCTCTTTGCTTCGTCTTGTCTGACTGCTGAGTGGAGTCCGAGCAAGACGGTAGGCAGAATTTTTGTCCACTGGTTTTGGGTATTGTGGCGAGCAGTCAGCGCCGTTTTCAGTGTCCAGTGTCATCGTTCTATTGTACCGTTGGCTTGTGGGTGGTAAGGTGTCGTACGGATGCGTTGTATTCCGAAAAGTTTCGTTAATTCGTTAAGAGTTTGTAATTTTCATTCACTTGACTCGCTCGGTTTTTAGGAAGAACGGAGATGGCCGCGCCGGTGTCCAATTAGGAATTTCTCCTTGGTCTGGAGGTTGTAGACGTAGAGACGGGGAGATTGGACGTCCTTGGCGGTGGAGTCCGTTTTTGCCACCATCGCCGCCGGGGCTAGTTTCTCGATGACGTGGCGTTGTTTGTGCTTTGGGACCAACTGCAGGACTGGGCACATTTCCGAGCATTCTCCGCGAATTTTCGATGGTAGAAACAGAGGGTTGACATTCGGGATTTACTCCGTTGCCTAGGGCGTTTATTATCCCTGTTTAGTGAATTGGATCGGCCGCGTCTTTCAAAGGAGGTGCGGAGTTTTTGTAGCTCGGCGATGACCAGTGGGCTGAGTTGTGCGCTGGCGACAGCGGCGACTGAAGAATTCCCTTTTGAACAGTTACTGTCCATTACCACACAACAACTGTTGGACAAGATTACCGGCGTAGAGTTCTGGGACCACAGAGCGAGGGGTAACAAGCGGTAGGTGACACTGATGATATTCGAGACAGGGTGAATCGCGGCGGTTCATGATGCAGGTCCCAGTGATCCTCTAGCCGGAGTCCTGAGTATCCACAGCTGACGATTGCTGTCCAAGTGGGGGAGCCATGTCAGGTCCTGTTCCTCGACGGCTGCACCACGCGTTGGCAAAGCCAAGAAACCGGCGAACTGAATCTTTACTGTTGATGACGCGATTGAGGTTGGAAGGGATGCGCCATTTTTCTCGTAGCTCCCGGAAGTTGGGGCATCGTAGTAGAATGTGCTCGGCGGTCTCGGCCTCGCCTCCGCCTGGGCAGTCAGGGTTGTCTCTTCGTCGGTGAAAATGTAATTTCGCGTTGAAATTTGAAGGAAACACAGTGTTGGATCTTCTTCCCAGAAATTCGGTAGCCGAATTTGCGAGGAAATAACCACAGCTTCCTGGGCGTTCTCGAGCGTGACTGAGTCGACGCCGTTTCCTCGCTCGTCTCATGTAGACGTCATCTCGCGGCGGCAGGCGGATAATTTAATTTTGCCATTTTAGGGCGCGAGTATAGTCAGTCTAGGATTCTGTATTGTGGGGATAGCTAATTTAGCTAATTTTAGGCAGCAAATGGCTACCAAGAAGTCTTTAGTGGAATTTCTAAAGCCCCTCTCTCTTGAACAAATCCTGAGTCCATGCCTGGACAGTGGAATAAATACCATTATGCCGTGAATAGTTACTTAGCGGGACTAAATTGCTAAAAAACGAACTTTAAGGGTCATACAAATCACGTTTTTGTTGTTTCTTTTTTTACTTTTTTACTTATTCATTTCATTTTATTTATTTTTTATTTCTATTTCTTAACTATGGTGGGCTGAAGTACTCTGGGAGAGGTTCTGAACCCCCCCACAAAACCCTCTCCATGGGCACGCCAATGGGGTTGCGCTTCTCGTTTTGCGAGGTAGGCTCTGTCAAAAAACAAAATACCTCGGTCTTGGCTCGCTTAGAACACAAAATTAAATATTTTGACTCTCTTTTAAAAGACGAATTTCGTGGGTTCAGCCGCGGTTCAACAACCCCACAATTTTACTCGCTCATAATAATTTGTGTAATTGTATTACATTTTAGTTTTTTTTTAAGGCTTATGCTTACGAGAGCCATTAGCCGACGTTCGTTTTTATTTTTAAATAGTTGTAATATAAGAGGTTGTAATAAATAAAGAACGTATGTAGCAATGTAAAGTATGTATTGTAGTTCAAATATGAGAGTAGATTTTTTATTTTTCTCTATTTTATTTTTTATTTTTTTTTATTTATTTTTTTTTATTTTTTTTTCTTCTTCTTTTTCTCTAACTCTAAATTTTCTTTTTCTCTAACGCGAAAGCGAGTTTTCTGCTAATTATCTCTCCATCCCCCCCTCACCATCTGAATGATGTAGAGTAGTGTCCCAGAGATGATGGTTAGGGGGTGAGGAAGAAAAAAGTACATCAAAAATGGTGGTGGATGTGGAGGACGAGAGCCCTCTCAGGATGAAGTGCACATAAGTTGCTCTTTTTTTTTTTTTTTTTTTTTTGAGGTGGTGGTGGCTTAATTAGATCAACGTCGACCACTTTCCTCTCTAAAAATTTTCTGATAGCCTGGTAGGAGGGGAAAACTTTTTCTTTTTTGCTCGTTCCTCGTCACCCTTGAAACGCTGACCAGCTTGCTCTTCGTCATACACTCCCAATCCAGGGCACCGTCATTTAAGGGCCCTGTAGTCATTTAGTGACTGGAAGTTTTTGCCTCAGATGGGAAATTAAAGGGATGGAGGCGGAGACCTCTTATCCAGGGGGGGGTGGGTCATCATTTCAATGATACCCCAGCAGTCGAGGGCGAAGAGGAATGAGTTTTAATTGCTCAATTTAGGGTTTTCTTGATAGCAGGATTAAAGCAAAGTCCTCGACCGTTAAATCTCGCAGTGCCATGATGTATAATTGTGTGACATGAAAAGTGCTTGTAAAGTGATGCTGTACGTGATCTTGAAATACACTCACCGTGACTAAAAAAAGGGGGAATGGCAAGTATTCATAAAATTCCAAATGACATCATGTAGTCGTCACATTTTACATGATGATTTAAACCAAAATTTTTGATTTTTGTCTTTAGAACGCGAAAAACATGTATTTTATATTTTATTTAATGGAAAGAACTTTATTTTTAATCGACGGAACAAAAACGAGAGAGTGCATTTTAGAATCGGAGACCCCAGTACACAACAAAAACGTTACCGTGGAAACGAACATCTAACGCGCGTGTTACAAAATTGTGAGAATAAATTCAATATTTTCCCTTATTCGAGTAATTTTGGGAGTGAAAAAAGCGGGGAAAACGTACAATAAAAAAATTTAAAATTGACCAGTAGTAAGCCCCAACTTTGGACGCAAATACGACAGCCTATAGCGTAAGGCATAGGTTTCGTGAGTGAATCTGCTAATTGAGAATCCGACTCGGTATGTGATACTTCCAACATTTTGGCTTTGATACGGTCACGAATGAAGACATGTTTTCTCAAAATGTGCTTCGATCATGAATGGAATTCCGAATTTTCCGAGAGATTTTTTGCTGCCTGGTTGTCGACAAGTAGAACTGGCACCGATGTTAGACAAATTGAAAAGAAGATGGCGGACACCGAACTTGGTTCGATTTGTGCTTGTTGTTTTAATAACGTTTTACCGAATAATAAGTATATTGTTTGCGACGGTACATGTTCAAAGAAATTTCATGCAGCTTGTGCGGGCTTCGCAGAGGATGAGTTTTCGGTTCTTCGGTCTCTTCGCACCAGGATCAAATGGTTTTGTGAACCATGTGGTGTGAAAGCACAGGGTTTCTGGCTGGGGGAGGAGAGTTGTACCTCAGCCTCAATTCTCAACGTCGTAACAGAGGAGTTGCAGGCGGTGAGTGAAATTAACTTGGAGCTAAAGAATCAGCTAGCTGATTTAAGAAATGAAAATAATGGAATAAAAACAGTCTTATCCTCAATTCTCAATAAACTTGGCCTACCTGAATTGGGTTGCGGAACTGAACTAAATTCGACTCAGGAAGGGAATTTGGTTTCACTTCAGTTGATGGTAACGACCCTGATGCTCCTCGGCATTGTAATAATTCTGACGACGGGTTTTCACTCGTAAAACGGAGACTCGTCGCTGCTAGGAAAGAGTATCGCGCAGCTTTGTTCGCCGCTAGACGGGCGCATAACGTCGAACGAATCACGTCGTCGGGGAACAGGTCTCGTGAATCGTGGAGAATTGTTCATAGGGAACTGAATAGCAAGCCTTTGAAGAGACCCATGCCAGGTTTCAACGTACATTTCCGTGACAGTGCCTCGAGGATGGTTGACTCTGTGCCTTTCCCTGAGACTTCCTTTATGGTTTATCTGGATCAAGTTTCGGCGCGCCCTCCTTCTCTTGCCTTGGAACTTACCACTGTCGCGGAGGTATACGCTTCTATAGGTCACATGAAGTCGTCGGCTTCGCAGGATTTCTTGGGCATGTCATCCTGCTGTCCCAAAGCCATTGCGTCGACTGTGTGTGCGCCTCTTGCCCACTTCATCAATACATGCTTTGTGGCTGGTGTGTTCCCTAATTCTCTCAAAGTCTCCAAGGTAATACCTTTGCCCAAATCGTCTGCGACATCCCACGATAGCTACAGACCCATCTCAATAATTCCTGTATTGGCCAAAGTCATCGAGGACAATATCCTCTCGAGGATAGTCTTCTTCCTCGAGCAGCACAAGGTTATCTCGGACCATCAGTTTGGCTTTCGCAAGGGACGCTCCACTACTGCTGGGGCCATAAAGCTTGTTGATGACTGTCTCGAGCATCTCGAATCCAGGCAGCGGGTGTCCGTTCGCCTGTATGACCTATCTAAAGCGTTCGATTCGGTGAATGTGGAAATTCTCTTGGCTAAACTGCAGCAATATGGGTTTTGTCCTCTCTTTGTCGGGTTTCTTGAGTCTTACCTTAACGGCTGGAGTCAGTATTGCGAATTTGACGGTGAGGTATCTGATCTTCTGGAGTGCAGAAATCTCGGAGTCAGACAGGGATCCCGGTTGGGTCCGGTGTTGTTTTTGTTATTCATTAATGACTTGCCTCGCGCTTTAACTAAAGGCAACGTCAACACTATCCTGTTTGCTGATGATGTTACCGTGATGTGCCGGGATGGTGACGATGAGGGTTGCAGACGTTTGCTGAAACAATGCTCTTGCGAAATCGGTGACTGGTGCGTGGCCAATCGTCTGCATCTAAACGCAGCTAAAACTCAGGACCTGACACTCAATCTGACCTCCTCGTCGACCAGTGCTTCCGAAGTAGAATTCCTCGAGCTTTACATGGATAATCGACTCTCTTGGACCAGCCACATCACGCACCTGTGTAAGGTCTTATCGCGCAGTCTCTTCACGATGCGACGCCTTGTGGGCCTCGTCTCGGCTCCTGTTCTG
The DNA here is from genome assembly GCA_038030265.1 of Corythucha ciliata. Classification (NCBI taxonomy): domain Eukaryota; kingdom Metazoa; phylum Arthropoda; class Insecta; order Hemiptera; family Tingidae; genus Corythucha; species Corythucha ciliata. Next base: position 49,372,568 of record CM075937.1, read on the forward strand.
CGGATGGTATACTACTCCTTTTTTTGCGAGTCATCTTTCTTACGACGTTCTCCTGTGAGGAAATTCGCGACCAGTGTGACGCGTGTCTTCAAATTACAGAAAGCGGCGATACGAATAATGCGTGGTGTTCACTCCCGCACTTCTTGCAGGCCGCTTTTTTCAGTCCTTGAAATGGTGTCGTACGTGAAGCTTCATGAGGGATTTTTAGCGCCTGAGCACGCCTATTCAACGCGAAACAGAGAGCGTCTTGTGGCTCGCAGGTGTCGCCTCGCGGTGTCTCAGCGAACATGCATCTCGTCGATGGGGGTCAGGCTGTACAACGCGTTGCCGGGCCGCCTAAAAAATCTCATAGGCGGGGATTTCAAGAGAGGTGTTCGGGAGCTGTTGCTTCGTCAATGCATATACAGCGTCGAGGAATTATTCTTCTCCATCTGTGATTAGCACATGTGATTTTCTGTGATCTGTTTGTTGTCACTTTGTAAGCATTTATTTTTTGTTTGTTTTTTTTTTTCAATTTGTTATAACTTTGACGTGGCCTTACATTTTAATTTTGTGTTGCATTTAATAAAATGAATGAATGAATAAATTAGCTCATTCAGAAGTCTCGAAATCCAAATGACTTCTTTTGATGCAGCATTCGTAGCAACCAATTCGGCTTCACAAGTGGAATCAGCGACTAGACGTTGACGTTGGCTGAACCAACTTATGGCTGCTTCCGCGTAAGTTATTACTGCACCAATTCTAGATCGGTAGGTGGATTGGCATCCAGCAAAGTCGGCGTCACTGTAACAACCGAGCAGACGATATTCTGGCTTACGGCGATGTACCAGTTTCAAATCCATGGTACCAGCGAGATATCGGAGAACTTTTTTGACTTTTCCTACGTCCTCCATTGTTGGATTTTCCAGTGTACGGGATAAGACGCCGACGGCGAGAGAAATGTCGAAACAAGTACCTCTAGATAGGTACAGTAATGCACACCAAACAATCGTCGCATCATTCGCATCAACAAGCATCACACCGAACAATGGTATAAGGTGGAACGAAGACACGAGCTGTTGACGTCAGAGTATTCAACATTTTTCCCCCCTAAAAATTATTTTATTTTTTTAAAAAATAAATAAATTACTGAATTTACGACGTCGCAAAATCGCGAAGATGATACGGGCGAACTGTTCGCCTCGACGATCTTCTTAGACCACTTGGGCAGGTCCGTTCATGGCCATTTGTTGGCCTGTTCATCGAAACTGGTTCTGGGCCATTCCCGAGAGCGTTGCCATCATTAGGTAGATTGACCAGTGGTGGATCATCGAACGAGAGATCATCATTTACTCTCGGTGATGATGCTGATGCAAAAGTCAAAACCGTAATAGCGGCTTCCTCTTGTCGAGTTGTTGGCATCGGGAACGTGGATGGAGGATTGACGAGTTGCGCCGTAGTTGGTGTCAACGGTTGATTCTTGAGGCCGGGGCAGCGTGACAACTCGCTTCCGAATTTGGTCGGCGTGTCTGACCAAACGATTACCATCCATCGTTTCAACAATGTAGGTCACTGCTCCTGTCTTTTCTACAACTCTCGCCGGTAACCACAAGGCCGAGCCTGTCGAATAATTTCTTACATAAATCGCTTCATGATGATTGAAAACTCTTTTAGGCTGTGACGCGTCGTTCGCCGTTTCATCTTTTTCCAGAATGAGATCCAATGGCGTTCGAATGTTACGACCCATTAATAACTGACTCGGAGTCTTTCCTGTGGCACAACTTGGCGTGGTATGTTGAGCCAATAAAAACCGTGATAGGGAAATATCGATAGGCGTCCCCGGTTCCGATTTCTTGAGCGCCTCTTTAGTAGTCTGTACGTAACGTTCAACTGGACCGTTACTTTTGGGGTTGTACGGCGGTGTGAAAATGTGACGAATGCCGTTTTTAGTGCAGAACATCTGGAATTGTTCGGACGTAAAATATGCGTCATTGTCCGACACGAGAATTTTTGGAATGCCGTGAGTAGCAAAAATTTGCCTCAGCTTACTCAAAATTTCTGACGCCGATGATGACGAAATTTTGGCAACTTCTAGCCATCTAGAGTATGCATCCGTGATGACGATTGTTTTTTCTGGGTCGTAATGTACGAGGAGATCTTCAGTACAAATGAGCTTTTTCAACGAATTAAAAGCAGATATTTCTTCTTTGCCGAATTTCCAAAGACGGTTTTTGTCTAATAATCTGTGAAGTGGTTTGGCGATTTCAGCTTTACTTTTTAAAAATGCTGAATAAAACGAAATTTGACCCAAAAAAGCTTGAAGTTCGGGTTTGTCTCTTGGGAACGGGGCTTCTTTAATGGCAGTTACTTTATCTGCAGTCGGCTGAATTCCCTTTTCGCTGACGATATACCCGAGAAATTCGATTTTCTTCATGAAAAATTCACATTTGTCCCTTCTTAGCTTTAGACCGTTGTTCATGAGTCTCTCAAGAACTTCCCTCAGTCGATCGTTTTGATCCTTTTCTGAAGGACCTGAAATCACGATGTTGTCCAGGAAAATTAGAACACCCGGGATGTCACCTAAAACCGATTCCATGATTTTTTGAAATTCACGAGGAGCAGAGGTAAGCCCGAAAGGTAGGCGATTCACACGAAACAAACCTCTGTGAGTGTCTACAGTGAGAATTTCCGACGATTTAGCATCCACGGGCAACTGTAAGTACGCCTGAGCGAGATCGATCTGCGAGAAAACTTTGGCTCCATTTAAAGTAGTCATTAGTTCTTCAGTTGGCGCAAGTGGATAGGAACTCCCTTGTAATGCTGGATTTACCGTTCTTTTATAATCGATACATATATCCGCACCGAGCCGTCTTTTTTAAACACTGGTACTATTGGCGATGCCCAATTCGAATACGTAGTTGGTTCGAGCACTCCTTTGCTGATCATGTCGTCCATTGCAGCCCATTAAAGTTCGACCACCTCTCTCGACTACTGCCAACGTTAGGACTGCTCTTCGTTTTTAAAAACTGACCTCGACGTTTGCCACTCCCAAGACTTCGATGTATCCCTGGTTCCACGCCCTCAATTTTACGTCGACAGGTGCCAAATCTGACAGCCTCGAAATTCCGAACATTTTTACGAAATCGGAACGAGTAACGACTGAGATCGATGCTCCAGAATCTATTTCCGTTTCTCCGTTTCGTGTAGGACTCCATTAATTGACACCTCTACGAAGACATGGTCAAACTCTCGACTAGAGTCAGAACCTTCGAGCGAAAATAACTCACCCTCGAGCTGGTAAGGCACTATAAAACACGAGTACTGCAACACGCCTAATCAGCGCCATATTTGGTCCCTCATATCATTATCATTTATCACACGGGTTTCTTGATAAGTAGTATATTTATATTTATTTTCCGAGTTTCCCGCAAGTTTTGGCCGCGTTTCGTGTTTTTTAAACATTCCCTTCGTAATCAGTAGTTGCAATTTTGCAGTATATTTAACGGCAAGTATAAAATGTCCTTTATTTCACCCCTGATGCCGGTAAACATCGGTCAACAGCTGAATAATGAGTCGTAAGAAAGGTATTCAATTTGAGCATCTTGGTATTCAAGAATAGTTTTTCATTAAATTCGCGTACTTGTAGTGTGCCGAAAACTTGATTGGGACTTAAAACCCAAAATCGTGTCATCGTTGATCATAACGGAAACTTGGTATATGTTTCATGCCAATGACTACAGGCGTAAATGCTAGACTAGGTACCCAATCTCAAGTTGTTATACCCACCGTCCATGCCCATAATTACCAAAATATACTTTACAGTGTCAATTAGTAAAGGCGAGTTTTCAATGTACTTTTCTTTTGAAATGCCTCAATCCTCCATGACTCATAAAATTGTTCTTCTGGTTCAAAATTTTTAGAAATATAAAGGTAATAATATACGTCGAATAGTCCACGGTAGACCACTATGGACCACGATCCTTGGTGGTAGTTCCATGGTACGTCACACAATTGATTTAACATTTGTTTTTGTAGTGTCATTGTAATTATAAATTAAAGAAATATTCGAGTAGTCACAACCATTTTTTATCATTCTGGGGGGGGGGGGTCCCAGAAGTAGTCCAAGGTACGGAGAGGCAGTCTAATATCAAGTTTCGTTTGAGACACATATAATGTGAGTACTGACCTTTAATTTAGTCATTTGTGTTTTAAAAATTTTAGTAAATTGACGCATAATATGGGGGTTGTATCTTTCTTCTGTTAAGGCTGCTGGTTTCTTGAGAATGGGGAGCTTCCCCGAAACTAGTCGAAAAAATAAATAATGGTAAAAAATGGTTGTGACTACTCGAATATTTCTTTAATTTATAACGTCACACAATTGTTTAATTGAACATCAACAAAAATCAAAACATTCAAGTCCGATCCAATTCAAGTCCGATTTTATTGATTATCCGTGGTCCAAATCAAGGTAAATTCACACTTAACAATCCCCCCCCAACCCCCCCCCCGTTGGTCCCAATGTGCGGAGCAACAAAACGAATTCTGTGGACCAGCCCATAACTCGCCCTAAAAAGTGATCTGGATGGGCTAATTTTCTGTGTTTAGACTCTGTTCCGGTGTGCGGAGAAAGGGGTCAGCAAATTATCGGATCGTCATCAAATTTTGATGGGTTGTACTGCCACCGGAGCAGAGTCTACATACTGAAAATCAGCTCAGTCGGACCACTTTAGGGCGAGTTATGGGCTGGTCCGCAGAATTCGTTGTGTTGGTCTGCGAATTAGGAGGACCCTGATGAACAGGGCCGTTTTTAGGGGGTAGGCAGGGTAAGCGACCGCCTAGGGGCCCCGACCCAGGGGGGGGGGGGCCCGGCTTGGAGTTACAACACTCGGCTAAATTTTTACAATTTTGAGGCATTTCTGTTGAAACGATTAAAAATCGTGTTCTAAAATGCCTAAGCCTAGAAAATAATGGTTTTTAATGGAGAGAAAATCCGGGAAATTTGGGTTTTACAGAGCTAAAAATCCGAATAATACGGTTTTGAAGAATTCAGCCCCACGAAATTGGATTTTCCAGCCATGAAAATCCGCGAAATTGGCTTTGAAGGCGCCTTATCCACAAAAAGGGGTCTTGAAAGATCCAAACATGTGAAAGTGAAATTGGCGTATTTGAGCCAAACACCCGAAATGTCCATTTTAAATAGCCAAATCTAAGAAATTTGGTTGCTAAAGTGGACCAAACCGTGGGTTTTAAAAGAAGAGAAATCTGCCCAATTGACGCTTTAAAGGGGCAAATCCTGGAAATTCGATTTTTAAAGATCTCGCGAAATTGCTTTTTCGAATGAGGGAAACCTCGCGAAATTGTCTTTTGAAGAAGACATAATTACGAAATTGGCTTGTTGGTTAGGCCAAACCCTCGAAATTGATATTTAAAAGAGCCGAGCCCACGGAACTTGTTTATTCAATTGAGACGGACCCCCCCCCCCCCTAATTGCTATTCTAAAGAGCTAAGTCCAATAAATTCGGATCTTGAAGGATCTCTCGGTTACGAAACTTGAACGTGTTTCAACTTCGGCTCCAGGAACGACGTGTCTCAATGGAAGCCACTCTTACCCACTGTGCTTGCAGAATGCCTCTGCAGTTCGACAATTTTCCATTTTCGATTAAATTGATTGTGTCCGGCCACGTTTGTGAATATCCCCCGTCCAAGTCCTTCGTTTCAGCCGCTTATTTGGTGCACTTTTGACAGCTACAGAGCCGAACAGACAGGTAATTTCATTGGCCGGACTAGCAAAATATCCTTTCCATAAAAGTGCAAAATAGGTACTTTTCGGTTTAATCTGCTACTAATCGCCAAAAACTCCCGCAGTTTCATGGCTGAATCGCCATTTTTGAACATCAATAATTTTATTGACAAATAGTCTGCTCTGGGGGGCTTTTTGGAACTTTTTGTACGTTGTAACTTTCTTTGGGTTGTAGAATTTTCATAATGAAGGCAAAGAAATGAAAAATCTTCTCCCACTTGTTTTATTTTAACTATCTTGACCGCGGTTTCGGCAACGCCATTATTTTCAAACGAGTCAACGGATAAAACACAACTGGTGTTGATAATTTTAGGGCAACAATCTATTTTTAGGGCGTATAGAGTCAATTTTTGCAATTTTTCGGGGGTGAAGTAAAGGCGGAAATGCTCAGTTTTGGCCATTCTTGGCGCGCTTTTGCCATTTTCATGGCGGGAGTCATCTGTACAGGCATTTTTAGGGTGCGAATCGTCAGTTTTTAGGCATTTTTAGAGTGCGTGGAGCCAATTTAGCTGTTTTTTTTGGACGCCAAGTATCCAGAAAGCCATGGCCACTTTTCGTGCGCGAATGGCCGATTTTGCCATTTTTAGGGCGCGAATCATGTACTTTTCAGGTATTTTCATAGCTCCATAATCGTACGTATCTAGCAATTTTTAAGGCACGAGTCAGTTTGGCTACTGTTAGAGCGACATTCGCCAGTTTTGCTATTTTTAGGTCGTAAATAGTAAGTTTAGCCATTTTTAAGGTGCGAAAACCTTCATTTTCTGGTGCGACTGTAGTCAACTTAGCCGGTTTTTTGTGGGAATACCTAGTTTAGCTATTTGAAGGATGCGAGTGGCTATCAAGCCAGTTTTTTGTAGAGCAAAGTGTGCAATTTCTGAAACCCCTGCCTTTTAAGCAAAACCTGAATCCGCGTCTCCACCGGCTGCTAGGGGGCCCCCCGATAGTTCTCGCCTCGGGGCCCCGCGAGGGCTAGAAACGGCCCTGCTGATGAAACAGTGATTTTTCAGAAAAATGTGCTCACTGTTATTTTTAATTCTCACATGTTAAATTGCCTCGTAATTTTAAAAATCACTGTGGTAACGTTACAGTGCCGATCGGAGCACTGAATCACTGTCACGTGGCGGTCTAGTATCAATTGATCAATCGAGCGAATAATATTTTCATTTTTGCCAGACAAATCGCGTGCCGGGCACGGCACTGTGACATGTGAATCAACCTTGAAGGCCCCGCCACACCGAACGAGAACTGCCGCGTGGACAGGTCCGCACGCGGAAAAACTATGGTAACGGGGTATACCTCACCCACGTACGTAGCCATGGTTTTTTGGCGAGCGGACCAGTCCGCGCGGCAGTTCGCGTTCGGTATGGCGAGGCCTTAAAGGTATTGACACTTCGGGGATCAAGACATCGCTACTATCTGACATTTTCTGCCCTAGGTATTCCAAATTTATTTTGTCTGCTGCAGTCTAGAGATGCACAGTTCCTAGAGTGAAAGGGCCTTACATGGTTCGTCCTTAGCTCGGCAGCTCTTCCAGGTCGTGCGAAACGGAGATTTTCAATAAAAGGGAACCCCCACTTGTCCGTACTAAAACTGCACCTATCGACTTCTCATGGATCAGAAAAGCTTTTTCAACGTGTTACTTTCGAAATTACTCATGAGCGTTTGTTTCATTAATTGGCGATTTCTCGGCAGAAATTACAATTTTTTTTTTTTCAGAAAAAAGAGTGATTTTCCTATTCAAAAACAATAAATTGCTTTTACCTGCCAAATTCAAACAATCCTTGTGAACTTCAACATTCTCAGCGTCATGAAAACTTCACCTGAAGTGGTCCATTGAACGTAACCAACTGTGAACCCCTACCAGAGTATCAAAAAATGTCGCTCCGACAGCTTGCTGTCGAATAAAGTCCATTTCACTAAAATGCAGTTCGACGTTTTCAGTTAATTCGCGATTATTCGACAATAATTACTGCTTAGTGTGACTATAGCTACTTTTATTTAGCAATTTCTGCCAAATAATCGCTAATTTACTGAAATTCGTAGTAATGAAATGCACTCCATTCGACGAATTTGATGCTTTGGCAAGCGTTCATATTCAGTTCCATTCCAAGGACCGCTTCAGTTGAGGTATAATGATTTTTAGCATGCTGAAATTCGCAAGGATTGTTTGTATTTACAGGTAAAAACCAGCGATTTTCGAGCCTTACTTCGAGCTTCAATGACGTATTAATCGTTTTATTTTCACGTGATGAATTTAGCCCGGCAAATATAATCGGAATGGCGTTAGGCTTTAACTTTCGCCATACATCTGGCCTTCTTTTCTCCCATTCGGAGTCTTCAAAGTGAATCTGCTCAAATCAGAGGAAATAAAAATCATGATAGGGGTTAGATAATAATAAAGCTAGTTTTTCACAAGAAGTCGAATCATTTTTTTTTATTATCTGTCCTGTTTCTCACCCTGTTGAGTATCCAGGGTGCATAAATTAATATTTATTTGCTAAGCAGAAAAGCCCGTTATTCCCAAAGCAAATCCCGGATGCCAAACAAGAGTATTATTGGCATCGTACAGAGTTGTCAAACATTGCCATTGATGATTTCATTATAAAAACGGCAAAAAATAAGCGAAGAACTAAGTAACGGGCCTACAACTAAATTAAGTATAAATCGTACTCACTTCACAAATTCTCGAGTAATTATTAGTGGGCTCCCATTGTTCCCTCAGACAATTTTCGGTCCACTTCTTTCTCCTTTCTGGTTCTGACGGGAATTTAAAAAGCCGGACTCCGTCAACGGTCTTTCGATGACAATTATAATGCAGAACAAATAACCATTTTAAAAAAAATATCACTGCACAAGAAAAAATTTGAGACTCTAATGACATTTTTTTCATGTTATCATACTTGTTTACCCTGACGACTGCTTAACGACCGAGGGACCAAATTATGGCGCTGATAGCGTGTTGCAGTACCTGTGTTTTAAAGATTCTCTAGAGCTGGTTGACCTTGGAAAAAGTATTTTTCTTATCCGTCGACTTAGATTCGGCGTTTTCCCGAAGACGACAAACCGAAATGTTATGCCCGACTTTTTTTTTTTTACAAAACAAACAACTCTTCGTCTGAAACTTACACTTCGGTTTCAAGTGGCCAACTTTTCCGCAGCAAAAACACTTCTTCGTTGTTTTAGAGCTGTCCTCCGACGATTTTTTCCCTTGCCAATTAACAGTGGCTTCCATGGCAGGAAGTGGGTTGGAACGTTGATTCTAAACTTTGGGCGAGATGACAAGCTCTTTGAAAAGTCAACTCGTCTTCCGATAAAAGACGATTTTGTATTTTTTCGTCCCATAACCCAACCACTAATTGATCCCGTAGCGCTTCATCTAAAAATGTACCGAAATAGCAGTGCTTCGCCTGATTTTTGAGACGCATTATAAAACAAGCCACCGATTCGTCCGTTTGAACGATTTTATGAAACTGGAACCGCTCGGAAATTGTATTTCGAACAGGCGCAAGGTGCTGCGTTAACAACTGTTTTATTTGAACATACGACTCAGTGCTAGGGAGGTCGGGAGCTGCTAAATCTTTCAAGATTGAATACGCCGTTGGACCAATCAACGTGAGAGTAAAACTCACCCTCATGTCATCTTCGACTGCATTAACGCGAAACAACTGTTCCAGTCACTCAAAATAAGCGTTTATGTCCGTGGAGTTGGGCGAATTTAAAACGATTGGTTCAATATTACCGATTAAAGCCATAGCGGCAACCGAAAACCAACTCACACAAGACGATCACCGAAAACTATTAAACGAAATTCACGCATTAACTGATTTTACTCGTCGCGAATGTAATGTTCTGTGGGTCGGACAAGGGTAAAACTCATTATTTCAACTCTTAAATTTACTGGTATATTAAACGAAAACACAACTTAGAAAAACGAACTTGAATAACCCCACAGTTATATCAAAGCACATCGCATCACACCGAACAATGGTATGAGGTGGAACGAAGACACGAGCTGTTGACGTCAGAGTAATCAACAATTTCGACAATGGTTCGATTCTCCCTTTCGACCGCTCCATTCTGCTGAGGAGTATACGGGGCCGTTAGTCGTTGTGCTACCCTTTGACAAGGGCCACTCTAGGTACTAGCTGCTTTGCTATAGGTTTGACCGCGATACCCAGCTCAGATTGCAGCTTGGCTCGAATATATTGTTTGTCCAGGTGTCCCCATCGCTCATGGTACAATTGCAAGTTATCGGTGGTACCTTCGACTTGATTGACACACGGTTCTTCAGGTTGAACCGGATGAAATGATGCTTGATACAGCGTTCCGTGCTGTTGTCTAGTTCCGGTTAAAACAACCTTTCCATCGACCATGAATTTACATTCACAAGGATCCGATTCAAATTTACTTGTACGATTTCGATCGTGCGCTGCCAGTACGGAGAAAAGATTCCGAGAAATTTCGAGAACATACCACACGTCGTTGAGTGTCCAATTTTTCAATTTACCGTTTGAAAAGTTTGTTACTTCGATAGTTCCGCTGCCGATTGCTTTCAATTTCTTGTTGTTTGGCGCGGTTACAACAAAATCTCCAGAGAATGGCTCATAATTTTTGAACCAATTGAAATTGTGAGTAATGTGCTTAGTTGCACCGTTGTCAACCCACCAGTGATCATTTGTAGATACTGTCAAAACGTCACTACTGACAGGTATTAATGCTGTTTTCGTTTCGGTTTTATTGAGTGTTGAAGACTTATATCTACTTGTTCCGGTTCCACAAGCACGAGCGGGGTACGGTGGTTGACCATCGGCTTTCCAGCGATCGCATTGCTTTAGCCAATGACCTTTCACGTTGCAGTATTTTCAAATAACGTCAACCGTAGATTTTTCAAATTTATTGCAGTCCGTAAAATGAGGCTTGTTTGTTTTCCGAACAAAATTACCCGTGTTGCCGCTGCGTACCTCTAAAACTTCACCTGACGCGTTTGACGTATGTACGGGGGCGATGTTTCTTGTTCTTTCTTGAGCGCGGATGAAAGATCATCAATCGTTTCGTCCTTGTTTGCCTTCATAGGAGGCTCAACTTAAAGGTTTCAAGCCGTTTAGGCAGAATATAAAGGACTTTCGAGACGAAGAGAATAGCTCAAGAAGACGTTCAACGCTTTCGATTTTATGTGTCTTCAAACCAGCAAAAAAATCGCGATACTGATTTATAACCCGAGCTAAAACTGATGGAGCGTCTTCGCTTTCAGACCATTCGGCACTAAAAAAATCGAGGCACTGACGAAAAAACTGGTCTTCCGCTTTATTATCGAATTCATTTGTTAAAATTTCCCAAGCCTCCTTCGCAGAAAGACGACCCGAAATTCGTTCGTGAAGCTCGTCACATTGACGCATTGAGATAAAACTATTTTAGCTTGGGCCGAGCGTTTTATCTCTGTGAGTTTCTGTAAGGGTAGGCTTGGTAGATTTACCGTCAATTATGTCGATCGGATTGAAGTACTCCAGCACGTCCATTACTTTGTCTCTCCATTGAGGCCAATCTTCGGCTCCTTTTAGCGGTTTTATTCCCTTGACGAATTCCATGACCGATGGAAAAGTGATGAAATGTACTCGCACACTAATAACTTGAGAGGGGAAAAACGAAATCACTATTTTAGGTGTCCACGCGATAAAAACACTAAAACTGGCCCCGAATAGCGCAGTTTAAGCGATTTGTACCCATAACCTTTTCATGTTTGTCTTTAGAACGCGAAATCATGTATTTCATTTACTGGAAAGAACTTTATTTTTAATCGACGGAACAAAAACGAGAAGAGTGCATTTTAGAATCGGAGACCCCAGTACACAACAAAACCGTTACCGTGGAAACGAACATCTACCGCGCGTGTTTCAAAATTGTGAGAATAAATTTAATAAAAATAACCAAATTTTTCTTCCATTCTGTGTATAGGTGCGTGAGCTTCGTCGAGGAGCTCTACCAACGATTCCTAATCAAATTTGACGAGACAACGACCCCTAAAGTCACTCTACCGACTACTTTAAAATTTATATTGTTAAGAAAAACATGAACGAATAACCAATAATGGTACCTAGTTAATTGCCAACCGATGCGGAGGCGTCTCCAACCCCCTTGGGAGAAGATCGTACCTCATGGGTTTTAGACTGGCGGTAAATTATATAGGTACTTCGGAGGGAAGTACTCTCCAACTAGATTTTGCAAGGATGCAGGATGGTAAGGGTGGGGGCTGGAGAGAGGGAATCACTTAATAAAACAAACCTCGTTTTGCACAGTACCGAGACTTGAAGCGGCAAAGGAGAACCACGACGACTTTCTAATTGGGTTAAACGATAGAAATGGTGAGGGGAGGGGGGGACAATGATGTTGGTTTGGAGGGGAGACTTCGCATTTCCAGCTTCTCCATCAACCGCCAATCTCACTTATCCTATGGGTCGTACAATGTACAAGGTTTACTATTACTCGAGGGTGCTTAACTGTCGTGGGAATTTAAAGATCAGACGTGGGATGGAATGATTTATTTGATAAAACCATATTTGACGAGATACAATTTAAAATTTATCATTATAGAAGGTTTTTTACCCCAAAAAAGGGTTCAGATTAACTGAGAAACTGTTTACGACTTGAATATCTTTGGGAAACAATGGATTCCCCGTACACCATTGTTTCCCCATGCACAAACTAGATTATTCCCCCCACCCCACCCCACCGGACCAAAACTGTCAGAAAGGAGGGACAATGCACGGATTGTGCCGTCTCATTGGGATTCACGGCTCCCCACCTCACTTCCCCGCTCAACCACCAACTGTCTTCTAAACCGTTAGCACAGCAACTCGGCGGAGGCGGAGGCGGCGCGGCGTTTGGACTTGCACACGAAATAAATCTTCCCCGCTTTCCGAGCTTTGAATTTTGTAACTTTGACCGCGACTTTTCGCAATTAATTCATTTGGTGGGGTGACACTTATAAGATTCACGGTCGTCGTGAAAATTTTAGGACTTGTATGACGCACGCTGCACGTTTCTTAATACTCTTTCAGTAATAATCTGATAATTTAACTTCGACGATTCCTGTATTTACAGTCTCTGAATATTCGTTTTCTTCCAGCCAATTCCTTATTTCAGTTTTTTTATTTCACCATCAGCAATGTTTCATCATTCGAATTGAAGTGTTGACTTCTGGAAAGGTAAATACGCGAAAAAAAAAATACAGAGAAAGATGTGGCTCTTCCAATCCATCGTACAATCATCACTTTCATCCATCATTTTCGTCGCCGTTCGAGTTAGATCAAATAATATTATATCCTTCTCTCTGTTCGACAAATATAATTTTAGAAAACCGCGCTGCACTGTATAGCATTTACCGAGGAAATTGATATCGTATACACTCGCGTTTTTTTTTGTTTTTTTTTTATGCGTTCATTTTCTTCGCAGTTGGTGTAAATGAAGCTTGAAAAAAAAAGGGAAAACCACTCCAGGTCGCGCGGTAAATTACGTTTTATGTTTCCCTTGTTTTTACTTTAAAACGAAAACAAAATCATGGAATGTGGGTGTCGAGGGAGTTTTAACCCCTTGGTTCCATACCAGATATACGTCGGCTTTATAAGAGCACTTGGATCTTCATCTTCGTCTCTAATATTCATTTCGAGTCTAAAATACGAGTTAGGACATTTGAAAAACTGGGAAGTAGCCACAAAAATTGAAAGCGGTGTCCGGGGGTCGAAATTCGCTCATGAATTCGCAATTATCAAAGGTAAATATTATTCATAAAATGGAAGTTTCGGGCTAAATACTCGCAAACTCGCGAACTGTAAGGCAATAATTTTGGTTATGAACATGACTGCGCACTAAGGGCCCATTAACGCTTTTTCTTATAGCGATTAGTGCGAGTGACAAGTAGCCATCGCATCTCCAACATTGACCCCCCACGCCCCAGCACCAATCGTGCAGGTTGAGTCTCGGTGGTGCGGAAAGTGCCGCATTTCAACGACTGACCAAAGCCAAGTTTTTGAAAAATTTCAAAGGGCATTTTTTTTTTGTAGCGGCGGACCTCAGCGCCAAACGCCTGACGAAAAACAAAATTGTAAGTTTCCGATCGGAATTTATTCTAGCTTGCGCAAGTTTCACGTTTCAATTTCGGAGAATTCATTATTTCAGTGATCGTGGACCGCGATTGGGCCGAAAACACTCAAAGTTTGACGAATTCCGCAAAAATACACCATTCGAAGCTGAATATCCATGAAATGCAAGTTTTAAATTTGTGGGGGGGGGGGGGTAAACGATGACCGGCTAGCCGGCTCTGTTGATTTATGCGGTGTCGAAGGCTGATGAGCCTCATACATCGCTTTACCCCCACCATATGCCACGTACTTCACGTAATTATCTGGTCGCATGAGCTGTACAGCACCCCAATCACCGTGCTGTCAGTGCTCACAAAAAGCACGTATAACTAACGGGACAGGACAGGAAATGTCCCGTCCCGCACGCATTTTTTGACCCATCGTCCCGTCCAGCACACTCAAGTCCCGTCCCGCGCGGGATTTCCAGCATGCACCGTGGGACAAAAAGTACATGTTCAAATACCCTCCCCCCCCAACCGGATATTTTTGAAGTCATTTTCGGGTGGTCTGACCTATGAACAACCGGAGGGGGGACCACCTAGCCAGCAGTTGTGGTATGGAGCGCGACTCCCTCCACTGCACAAACTGCTCGAGAGCCGGCCACGTTGCAAAAGTTTGTCGGCAACTGCCAGGTGATGAAACAGCAAATTCTAGCCGTCCTCACTACCAAAGACGCAACAATAAACCATCGGTTCCTTCACCCACCGACAGAAGCTCAGAACTTTCACCAAGCTCCACGCTTCGTGTCAGCGCCGATTTCGTCCCTACAAGCCAGGAATCCTTGACGCCAATCCCGAGAGTCTCGAGCCAAGACCTGTACACGGTTTCTGGCTTAACAGTACGTTTTGAAAGAGACATTGAGCTTCGCCCACCATTCTTGGTGACGCCTACAATTGAAGGCGTACCTGTCGAAATGGAGGTGAACTGCGGAGCCGCCGTCAGCGTTATAAAAGATACAATTTTCAAAGAACTGTGGCCAAAAGCTAACGACCTCCACTCTGTGTCACTCGAATTATAAGGCTACGCCGAGGGAGCGGCCCTGACCGTCATCGGTGCGAAATACGTTAGCGTTAAGTATAAAGGGAAGACTACCATTTTGTCCCTTATTGTAGCAGCAGGATGCCGTGAAATTCCCCTTCTCGGGCGTAACTGGTTCGAAGCGCTTGGACTCACAATACAGGGCTTACATGCTGTCAAGGCCCAAAGTTTGCCGATTCCTACCAATAAGTTACCAATAAGTTCACAGCCCGCCCTGCAAGGTGACGACCGCTCTTTAGGCGAATACACGCCCCCCCCCCCATACACCTCGATCGGACAAATCCGTCACAGCCCGCTATTTACGGCACAGAGTGGTGCCATTCGCTCTCCAGGCACGGGTGGAGGATGAACTCGAAGCTGCGGGGGTCATCAAGCCTGTTCGATTTTCCAAGTGGGCTACACCTGTCGTTATTGTACCCAAAAGAGACGGATCGCTCCGCCTATGTGGAAGTTACAACGCCACTGTCAATTTGGCCCTCAAATCAGACTGCTACCCATTGCCTACCCTGCGAGAGTGTATTCCAAGCTGGATCTCGACCAAGCTTTCACCCAGCTTAAAGTCGACGACGAGTCGGCTCAAGTGCTAACGATCAACACACACCGTGGGTTAATATTTTCTATGTACAGGGTTCCGTTCGGCATCAGCGCAGCGCCCGGAATTTTTCAACGCCTGATTGACGGGCTGTTAAAAGATGTGGAAGGCGTCACGATCCTTATCGACGACGTGGTGATAAGCGGTTCGACTCAGGAGGAACACGACAGCCGCCTCATTTGCGTCCTAAACAAATTTCACGATGCGGGTCTGAAGCTAAAGTTGTCGAAATGTGCCATTAACAGGCCAAGCGTGGAATTTTGGGGACACAGGATTGACGCCCATGGTACCCACCCGCTGCCAACAAAGACATCGGCGATTCGTGACGCCCCCCCCCCCTCCTACTTGTCGGGCAGAGCTACAGTCACTCCTTGGCCTCATCAATTTTTAAGACAACTTTCTTCAAGGAAAAGCGACTATTTTCGAGCCGCTTTATCGCCTCCTCGATGCTGCAACACCGTGAAGTTGAGACGAAAACCATGAAAAAGCCCTTCAGCAAGTAAAATACCTCATTTGTACACCAGGTCTCGTCCTTGCCCAATATAATGGCCAGTATCCTCTCACAGTGGCTTGCGATGCCTCGGCGTACGGGCTCGGTGCTGTGCTGTCCCAAATCTCCCCGGAGGTGGAGGAGCGACCCCTGGCTTTTGCCTCCCGGACTCTCTCGCCTACAGAACAGCGCTACGCTCAAGTAGATCGTGAGGCTGCAGCCCTTATTTTCGGAGCTCGTAAATTCCACCAATTTATATAGGGGCGCTCTGGAGTTACCTTTATAACGGATCATAAGCCCCTGCTGGGAATCTTCAAACCCGGTTCGCCTGTCCCCGAGCAACATTCACCCAGAATGCTTCGCTGGGCCATTATCCTGGCTTCATACGATTATAAAATCGAATACCGCAAGGGCAAACTGCATGGAAACGCCGACGCTTGCTCACGTCTGCCTTTACCTCTCCAGGAATGCGATTTAGAACCCGATCCTGTCGGAATTACAAAATGGCCCTGTGACGTCCGAAGAGGTGGCCAAAGAGTCTGCGGTCGACACCATTCTCCAGCAAGTCATGAAGCATGTCAGAAACGGGTGGCCTTCCAAAATTCCGGCAGAGCTTAAGCCGTACCATTCGTGCTCAAACAACCTCTCGGTCCAACGTGACTGTCTGCTTCGCGGCGAGAGAGTTGTAGTCCCGGCCAAACTGAGCCAGCGTGTTCTCGCAGCTATTCACGCGTCGCATCACGGAATTGTTGTTGCTCTAAAATCGTTGCCCGATCGTACGTCTGGTGGCCAGGGCTGAGTTGAGACGTAGAGAACCAAGTCAAGGCCTGTGTCACGTGTCAGGAGCAACAAAAGTCGCCACCTGCCGAAATTCCAAAATCATGGCCCATAGCTACACGTCCTTGGACGCGGGTACATTTCGATTTCGCTGGACCTGTCGATGGGTACGTGTTTTTAATCGCTGTGGACGCGTTTTCTCGATGGCCCGTAATTAAAGTAGCATCCTCGATGTCTGCTTTGGCCCTAGTTCGCTACACTAGAAAAATGTTCGCTGACTACGGACCGTGCGAATGTTTGGTTTCTGACAACGGACCCCAACTCGTCTCCGAGAAAATTCGTAACTTTTTGTCGCGCAATGGGACTCGTTATCTTAACTCTCCACCATACTATCCGTGCTCAAATGGCCTCGTGGAAAGAGTGGTCCCATTTCTGGAAACGTCGCACCGCTAAAATTAAGATAACATTTGGCGGCTACGGTGAGAAATAGTGCTAAGTCGCGGCAAAAACAGC
The DNA here is from genome assembly GCA_038030265.1 of Corythucha ciliata. Classification (NCBI taxonomy): domain Eukaryota; kingdom Metazoa; phylum Arthropoda; class Insecta; order Hemiptera; family Tingidae; genus Corythucha; species Corythucha ciliata. The sequence continues at coordinate 49,389,892 of CM075937.1, forward strand.
AAAAAAGCGCTACCAAAATTGAGGAAAACACGCTCACTGACGGCTAAAACAGAGACAAACCGCTTATTCCCCATTAAAATTGAGGAAAAAAGCATATTCGCTGCTGTAATTGTATGAATGCGTTATTTCGCGGCATAAGTTGGCAAGAAACTATCATTGACAGCTATAAAATGGAGGCCCGCTAATTCGGGGCTGAGAGCGGTAACTCGCGGGTAAAATTAATAAATAATTCGCCAATGAAACTAGGGAATATCTCGCGGCTAAAATTGAGAAATAGAGCTAATTTGCGGAAATAGAGATGAAAAATCTCTAATCCACATGACCGAGAAGTGAAGAAAAACGATAATTCGAGGCTAAAATTGAGAAAATAGGGTAACACGCTTTCCAGAAGAGATTTCCTCCATGAATTAGGAATTTTTTTGGTTCACCGTATGCTATGCATGAGCGATTTTTCTCACTTTTACCCGCGCTTTAGCAGTTTTTTCACCCATTGCCAGGAATTCGCGCTTTTCCTCAATTTCTACCTCAAAAGTTGCATTCAGAAGCCGCGAATGGCGTATTTATTCAGTTTTGACGCAAATTAGAAAGTTTCTCAATTTTAGCACTTTTTTATCAATTCAGGCTTATAACTTTTAAAATCTCTTAATTTTGGCCAGACTAGGTAATTATTTATTTCCTGAATATTACCCGCAAATTAGCGGTTTTTTACTTTTTATATAGCACATTACTTTTTTGGTGAAGCATATTGCTTCTTCTCAGTTCTAGCCCGTGAATCAGCGTTGTTTTTACTTATAACCGTGCATGAATTGACGGTTTTTCTGAATTTTAGCCACAAAGTTGCCTTCAGATTAAGGCGCGTATTTAAATTAAAACTTTCACCACACTTTAAACAAGAATTAGTGATGTTCCTGAATTTTAGAAGTGAATTGGCGCTTTTCCTTCATTTTAGCTGCCGTAGCGTTTCCAACCCCGTGCATTACCGACTTTTCTCAATAATTGCCAAGTTTTCCTCAATTTAAGCTGCAAATTACCCATTTTTTCCATTTTTCGCTGAGAAATAACACTTTTCCCCAATTTGAACTGAAAATTAGCGTTTTTCTTTATCTGCACTTATTAGTGATTTTTTTCAATTTTAGCCACGAATTAGTGATTTTCTTCATTTGCATCCGCGAACTAACGTTTTTCCTCACATATGTCCGCCAATTGCAAATTAGCGATTTCTCCCAATTTCAGCTGTGGAATAGCGTTTTACGCTAATTTTGCGGGATTTAGCATCTATTCCCATCGTATCTATTCTATACGCGAAAGAGCGATTTTTCGCAATTTCAGTTGTGAATTTGCAATTTTTGTCCAATTTTAACCTGAACGCATATTTTTCGTTTGTTTTTTGTCAATATTATAGCGTGTTTTCTCAATTTGAACCGCGGGCCCAAAACCAACAATTTTGCGTTGATTTCCACAACTTATTCGTAGAATTGCATCCTTGCACCGTGAATCAGCGATTTTTCCTCAATTTTAGTCATGAAGTTGCAACGCGAGACCACGAATAAGCGCTTTTTCGCAGGTATAGACACGAATATTAGCGATTTTTTCAATTTTTTGCCGCGTCAGTTACTAATTGCCGATTAGCACTTTACTGGGTTTTAAGGACCTAATGAAACTGGGGACACGGTTTATTTTCTCTTTTACCCGCGAATTCTCCTCAAGATATCGTGAATTTTCTCAATTTGATCCACCTTTGCTGATAATACTTGCAACGTTATATTCTCCAGGTCGGATAAACAGGAATTTGTAGAAAGTAGCCAAATCGCTGTCCTACCGTCCGACCTCTTCACATACCTACATCCATGGATAACCAAAAAATCCTCATTTTTCCGTATTTAAGCTTCTCGGGCGCCCCCCCACCCTTCTCAGCCACTATCTCGGTACGCTACTTCGTGGAGTCTGAAGTCCAAGGAAGCATGGACGCATGCGGACCTTTTCGGGCTGCTTGAAGTCGAGAAAATCTGTTAAACGTAACTTCAACGAGAAACTCTCATTTTTGGAGATTTTATGAGGCTCTTTAGAGCGTTGGTACTATAGTCGGATTGGTGAAAGAATGTGCATGAAATTACCCTCTCTCTTTTCCCTAAACCCACATGACTTACCGCTACCACGCCATCACCTGAGAGGAGCCTCTCCTATTTTATCGGTAAAACTCTCTGTTATTGGTTGCAGTTGTTTGATAAAAGTGGAGAAGTAGAGAACCGCGTTAAGAGAGGGAAAAATCGGGCTTATGGCCTCCCACCACTCATGCACATTCTTTCGCTGATCCGAGTATAGTGCCCCTTCGTTCGCATACTTGTAGCTCTGAGAGGGGGGGCGGGATGTATCCACCAAATCCCCCCCGTACCTACGCCCCTGGAGCTGAATACGAATGTATGATGGTCTGCCTGGGGCATTTGCACTTAAGCCCCGTTCACATTAGGCTACTAATAGCGTGCTACCAGTAGCAAGCTACTAAAGGTAAGCTACTAGTAGCTTTCGGGAGAGGGAAACTCGTTCACATTAGGCTACTACAATGCGCTACTGCTAGTGAGCTACTTCGTAAGCTTGAAAAATCAAAGCGAAACCTACTGAATTTACTGGCAGCGACTAAAGAAGAACATGCTCAACACGGCACTACTGGTAGCTTCCTACTAGAGCTTTCTCCAGTGCGGAAGTTTTTGCTTCTACAATTGCAAGCTCGAGAAGAAGCCAAAGTAATTATTTATTAGAGCACCGGCAGGGGTGGGCAAAATACTTAGAAAATGTATTTTAAATACAAAGCCCAAAATACTTTCAAAAATGTATTTTAAATACTGAAATACAAATACTTTTTGAATTGTATTTTGAATCAAATACAATAACAATTTAAAATACTTTTCAAAAATTCTATTTCGATGGCAGATGGTGCGAAAAACATGAAAAATAAATAATTCAAATATATCAGGTCCTTCAATAGACAAGTTGACAAAATGTAGCAGCGCGGAAGCAAGTTGTCACGAATTATTTGGTACCGAACCGGCGAGCACTGGTGGATCGTGAGCTGAAAATGAGGTGAGGTCACTGGTGGACCTATATCAAGGCCCGGGGCGAAAATCTTCAACAGGCCCCTAAAAGTCTCTAACTATACATAAAACCTCTATTGGTAACCTCTAAAGCCATTTCCTAATTTTAGCCATGGCTATTTCCGAAGTCTATCCGCTAAACAGCGCTTATGCCAAGTTTAAACTGCGAATTTCTCCATTTTAGCCGCGAATGAGTGCTTTTTGTCAACTTTAACAGCAAATTAGCGCTTTTCGCCGAAAATTAGCAACTGATTAGCGGGGTAACCCCCCCCCCCACCACATAAATATGCGCTTTTTCCCAACTTTAGCATCAAAGTAGATTTTGTATCCTGTGAATCAGCGATGTTTCTTTAAATTTCCTCGAGTTGGCGTTTTCCACAATTTTAGCTGCAAATTAGCGATTTTTTCTAGCGGTTTACTCAGTATGAGCTGAAAATTACTCAATATTAGCCGTAAAATTCTCGAAATGTTATCACAAATTTAGCACTTTTTGTTCACTGTAACCATACACTGCGGAATAGCGATTTCGTCTCAGTTTTAGCCGCGAATTTGCGAGTTTTTCACTCATAGATATAAATTAGCGCTTTTTCTCAATTTTAGCCTCAAAGTCTCCCGAGGAAGCCGCGAATTAACGAATTTCCAATTTTTGACGCAAATTTAAATTTGTCTCAATTTTAGCAGTAAATCAGCGCTTTTTCCTAATTTTTGCAGTGTGGTAGCTATTTCTAGACCGTGTATTGGCGATTTTTGTTCATTTCGCACTGCAAATTAACAATTCTTCCATTTTTCACAGTGGATTAGCACCTTTTGCTTCAATTTAGGCTGAAAATTAACTTTTCTCTTCATTCTAACCAGAATAATTACTGATTTTCTCTATATTAGCCGCAAATTGGCGGGTTCTTTTACATTTTGGCATCGCATTAGTAATTTTTTTCAATTTTAATTATATGTTGAATAGGGCATCATCTCGGTTCTAGCTGTGAATCAGTGTTTCTTCTTTTACTTATAACCATGAATTTGCCGTTAACCTCAACTTTAGCCACAAAGTTGTCGTCAGAAGGCGGAATTAGAAATTCCAACAAACTTTATTTGCGTTTTTCCTCAATTTTAGCCGTAAATTCGCGTTTTTTTCAACTTTAGCTGCTTTGAAGCGTTTCTGATCCGTGAATTCGCGAATTACCTTAATTTTTCAGCCACGAATTCGTGATTTCCTCAAATTTTAGCTGGGAATAACACTTTTTCCCAATTTGAGCTGAAAACGAGAGTTTTCATTTATTTATGACAGGCTAATTATAGTGAATTTTTCAATATTGGCTGTTTTTTTTTTTTTTACACTTCAGTCCCACGTTGGCATTTTTCCTTCAATTTTTGCTATGGATTAGCGTTTATTGTTTAGTTTTAGCCTCGAACAGAAGCTACGCATTTCCGCTTTGTCAATTTTTCAAGGTTTAGTGACTTTGTGGGTCGCGCTCTCTTCAGTACACAAAATAACGGCCAACGAAGAATTTAGAGATCTTTTTTATAACGACAATGAAAAATTGGGAAAATACGAACTCACGATCAAACTGACTTATGTTGTTTTTTTAACATAATATTTGTTATTTTCTAAACTAAAAATTGAGGTTTGTTAGCCGTTGGCACGCTACAACTTTAACCAATTTTGACCAAGGGCTTGCGCTTTTAATCAATTTTAGTAGTGCAGTAGGGATTCTTTCGTTTGTATTGGCGATTTTCCTCCATTTTAGCCACGATTTGGCGTTTTCCTCATTTTCAACTGCAGTTTAGCCATTTTTTAGCAGCCATTTAGCAGTTTTTTCGCAGTTTGAGTTGAAAATTAGTGTTTTTCTTAAAGTTGGCCCCGCTAATTAATATTTTTGCCTATTCTAGCCGCGTAGTTTTTTTAGGTTTTAGCCGCGTGAGCAATTTTTTTCTACGGATTAGCGCTGTTTCTCAGTTTGAGCCTCGATTCTTTCAGAAGCTATACAAATTTTCGTTTTCTCAATTTCAGCCGCGAATTATTGATTTTTCTTCATTTCAGCTGTGAAATAGCGTTTTCTGATAATTTTGCAGCGAATTAGCACATTATCTATTCTCTTTTTTTTTATTAATAGGCGATTTTTCACCATTTGATTTGTGAATTTGCCATTTTTGTCCAGTTTAAACTCGAATTAGCATTGTTTTTCGCAATAATTGCCACGAGTTTTGTTTACTTGTACAGCTTTGTGTACTTGTAGGCTAGGCCTCTGTATGATCAATTTTTGTGCCAAGTTCCCATCCGCTAGCATCATTTTTGCGGCAGTTGTGCTAACAAGGAATTGGGAACTTCCACCTTCCACCATGACCACCCTTCCCTCTCCACTTTTTCGAAAAATGAAAACGTCAATCGAAGACTGTTATTACACCGGGGTTTTGTGCCAAATATGGTGTCACTAAGTTAGGTTATACTGGTGAATGGTGGCGTAGAAGTGGAAACTAAAGAACGTTGAAATTAGAAGTATTTGTATTTGTATCTGTATTTGTATTTTCGTTGAGTGAAGTACAAAATACTTTTGAAAATGTATTTCAAATACAATGCCCAAAATACTTTCAAAATGTATTTTAAATACAGAAATACAAACACTTTTCCAAAAGTATTTAAATACAATTACAAAATACGTATTTTGTATCAAAGTGGAGTACCACTTGGATATTTTGAAAATTATAGAGTGAAACCAATTTTTTGTATACTTTGGTCATAACTCGAACAGCATCAACGCTAGCTGCTAGCGGCCTTGCTTTGGTTTCATTTGACTCAGCGGTAACAAAAACACGCCAGGAACCACCTTAAATTCAATTATAAATATCAAATTTAGGTCATTTTCCAAATTGTATCCTACTCCCCAATCATGGTTCCTCCCTTCCCGCAACTCCGGACTCATGGGATCTCGTATTCTACTATAATGAGGGATTTTTTAGCCAAGTTTCAAAGGCGGACAACTTTTGCCCCCTAGGAGCCTTTTTAAAAAACTTTTTTGACGGTACTGTTATTAAAATGCAAAGTCATGAAAAGGAAAACCCATTTCGTCAGTCTTGAGAGTTCCATGAGAACGCTCTTATTTAGGGATAGATGGTGCCGAGCTACAGAGACCAGCTTGTCAAAGCAGTACGGAAATCAATATAAATTTGAGCCTGTAGCATTACCTATAGAGAGAGACGTTTACATTGTACACGCATGAACACCCCCCCCCCAACCCTCAAAAAAAGTATACCACCTGAATGAACAGCTCCAGTGCTTCGAATATGGCCATAAGAACGTCAGGCAAAAAAGTGGAGATGGTGTTATGAGCCACTCGAAATAAGTACAACAACGATTTCAAACTATCACCAGTGGCCAGATATCTCATCGTTGTTTCAAGTTTCATCCTGCTAGTTATCGCAGGCCTAAACTTCGTGTCTCTTTTTTCGATCGACGATGCGACCATCCCAAGAAGTTCTTCGAATTGTCCCCTCGTCATTCTCATTACGTAGAAAAACGCCATCGGATCTTCTCTGGTTTATAGTTCTCGTAACAGAACAGAAGACGCTCCCATCGCGCTTCTCTTTGTGAGAGCCACTCCCTCACCCACTTTCGTCTCTTGTTGTTCTTCAACTTCCCCACCAATTTGAGGCCTTCTGCTGACAACCCTCTGGCCACTACTCGAATCAAACGATTTCTATTTTGGCCGGACATAGTTTAGATCAAAAATTTATTTTTTAGCTATATAAGCTATTTGTCAGGGCGCTGTCATGCGTGGCGTTGACACCATTGTCTAGGTTCCGCGTTCACTAAACTAAAAAATCCCCGAAACTTACAAAATCGTGAAACGGTGCAGTATCGTGAGTTTCCGACAGTAAGCTCTTAACTTCGCTGGTATTTGCCTCCAAAATGTCACTATTTTGCAGTTGTTCGCCAGGGCGCAAGCGTGGGAGGCTATGTACCTATCCCGCGGGAATCAAGACAACTTTAAAAATAAGGCCCGGAATTTACTAGTTCTCCCTACGCTAATGGCTAGAACATTGTTTCATAAAAAGAAAGAGTTTATCAGATTTGTGATGGAACCCCTCCTAAGATAAAATCCTAGAACCGCCACTGTTCCAGACGATTGCCTCGTACTTCGAAGCAACGGAGGTGCGACTCCGCTATGGCAGTGTGGAGGTGCGGGTGCCTCTCACGAGGCGCTGCCCGCAGGAGTCGGTTATCTCGGCTGCTCTGTGGAACCTTCTCTTTGCCGAGCTTTTGTGGCTGCTCTAGGGGGAGAGTTTTGAGGGAGTGGCGTGGCGTACGTGGATTGTTGTCTGGACGCTCAAAAAAGTGACAGCGGACAAGAGCAAGAAGCTTGCGTATAATACCACTGCTCTGGCACTCGAGTAATTGGTAATTGAAAAATTAATTCAATTACTGTAATTGTAATTTGTAGTTATTAGTGGAAGTGAAAAATAATCGGTAATTTGTAATTATTAATCCTCTTTATAAGGCAGAAATTTGTAATTGATTACTCGAAAGGCTGTCATTTGCCCATTCCTGCCCCTAGAAAGGTGTAGCGACCGCTGTACCTTACCGTGTCGCCGTTACTGGAAACTGCAGGCAATTTCGTGGCTATTTATCGTTCAAATATCAACTCTTTAGACGTCACTTGCAATTTTTGTGGTTATTTTTATCTTTGAAACTGGTAATTTCATGGCTAGTTAGTCATACGTGACTATTTTACGAGTTGACTAAGTTATTTCACGGAAATTGTTAGCCTGTGAGGGTGTTAGTAGGCGATCTTTGAAGCTCAATTTAATTGGAACGTGTTTCACCTTTGCATTCCCCCCCCCCCCCGTTTGTCAATTTCTTCTATATGGTTTTATATTCGACCGTCGACGACATTTTAATTTTAAAACAGTCGCCCTTAAGACCCCCCGGTATTGCGCCCTACAATGACGAGCCCGCCAGACGAAGTATTTTCCAGTGTCCTTCGCCTCATTCTGAATCGGAACAAAAGCGAAATCTCCGCGCCCCCAAACCATCCCACGCATATTGTATACGTTTAACGCGGCGTAACTTTAAATCTGCTCGACTGAAATTCGCTTCGACGGGGCCTTTTAAAAGTGATGTTAAACTCATAAAATCCTATTAAAACTCACGGGAGTCTATTACAGGTTAATCTCTTCAAACACAATCTTCAAGTCGAGTGATGCTCCCGGTGAAACGAGTCAATTTATAATAGCGAGGCGACATGCAAAGGCTTTAAATCCCTTCAAAAACAACGTATTTTAATGCCTAGAGATCCTCATTATACTATAGAGGCTATTAAGATCCTCAGAGACTGAACTGTGACAGTGGTTTATAATAATACGTTGATAAATAAATAAAACAGCCGTGAATGGTGCCTACCTGTAACTGGCTGTGCGAGTTTGCGTTCAATTTGTGACGGTAAGTCTGTCGGCTTGTAAGCCGTATATCCCAAGTTCTGGAAGAAGAAGCAAAAAAAAATTTTAAAATACGATGGGATTTTTCTGGAAAATTAAAGTCTTAGAAAGGGATCGCAATAAAAAAAAAAAAAAAATTGATAGCATTGAAAACATTTATTTTAAAATCGTAAGACAGTTCAGGGTTTACGACGTGTGGCAACAAACAGACCAAGAAACCAAAAGTGACTCAAGCTCAAAAAATGTGAAGAAGCGAGTGGATTTTTTTTTTTCTTTTAACGTTTTTGAGGCTCAATTCATTCGCCGTTTTGTGTCGAGAGTCTCTTCTAGTTCGATCCAAATTTTTTCGTCGACTCTCTTCTTGAACTGAAATTACGCAAAATGTCGCTGAGAGATATAGGAATGGAATAAAGAACAATTTGAGCTTACAAATTCTCCTGAGGATAACGCTTTTGACGCTTTCGTGACAATCATTTTAATCCATATGCCATTCAATATGGCCAGTTGAACGAGCAGAAAATCTACTATTAAGTAGGACGGTACAAAACCGACGTAGCGATGACGGTTTACAAAAATTCTGCCCGAAAATTAAACGTTAGAGAAACGTATCTAGGTCGTTGCTCTGTGGACAAGCTTACGATGGCAAGGCCACAGAGTGCCACCAAATTGTTCTAATGAAGAACCAATGGATGAGGCAGATTATAAAGAATGTTTTTGTCACCTTGGGTAGATTTAACCATTCAGCTACCTTAAAGCCCTAATTGGACACACAAACATAAAACAATTGTCTCGACGTTACAATAGCGTCATAAAATCTCACGTATGCGAAAGGACCGCAGGTTTCCAGCATGTAAAACACAAGTAACCCCAAACGAACTTCATTGGCTGTCCAAGTAATGACCATCAATAGGAATCCAAGAATGTGGTGGTATATACGCATGCCCAAATCAAGGGGTTCGTGCTTTTTAACGGCTAGTACTGTTCCATCGATGGCGAAAAACGCTGTCGCGAATAAGTAGAACCACTCTTCAGAAACTGCGACGCTCTTGGGGTAATCGTTAGATCAATTTATTAAGGAGAATTTTATTTTTGAGTGAATCTTTTTACTTGAAAAGGGTTGTTTGACCAGTAAACATCCAAGCCCCATAACTTGGGTTCTTCTTTTAAGCAGTACCAGCTTAAAATGACTAAGGGAATTTCGTACAGTGTTACCCAACTGAAAAAAAATTGAAGATTGGAGTGGTTTAGAGGTAATACAATGTCGAGATTGAGGTCCTTGTCTTACCAGTCTTCAACGAATTTATCCAAATCTGAGACTTGATCTTGCATTCGACGAATCTTCACCCAATTTTCTACTTGATCTCGAGTCAACCCCGTCGCTTCTGTAATCCTCTTCATAACGCCAGCGTCTCGCGTTGAATTCCACCGTCCTTGGACGTAAAGCCGTTCCAGTTCATTACAGAATGGGGCACTTTTCGATCTGACACTGTTAATATTCAATCGTTTGCCCCATTTTGCGAGCACGAACCTTTTTTTTTTTTTTTTTTTCGCGCGTCCATGGGGAGAGGGTAGGGGGCGTTAACATTCGAGAATTCAATTGAAAAAAAAAAAAAACACAAATTTCCAACCTGATAAGAATCCATCTCAATAGTCCCAGACCAACGATGACTGGAATTAATTGAGTCGCCAGTCTTTGAAAAGTTGGAAAAACTAAATCGTCTCTCGCTTGTACATCCTCCCAAGTAACATTATGCGGTAGCCAAAACTCCGGGGCTTGAAAATATTTCAGGAACGTGCCAGACATTTTTCTTTTTCGATTCTAACCGACGACTCGGCTCTTTATTAGTGACAATGGGATTTTTAAAGTTACAGAGTGGTGGAGGAAGAAATTACGGTGTGGGTGGGGGAGGGCAAGTAACGAGAAAGATTTCATTTCAATGTATGGATACTTTTAGGTAATAATAAAAACAAAAATGAGTAAATTAAAATTGCGTTTGCAGTAACGAAACGTTCGCACTCACGAACCCCCACCTGCCCTTGAATTCTGTTCTGAAGGAAACAATCAAACCAATTTGTTCCTTTTTTCATGCCACGGGATTTGGAGTTATTAAAACAAAAATGTTCTCAAACATAGAAAACGGGAAATTATAATTATGAGATATTATTAGTCCAGGAGCAGATTCAAGAAAAATAGCAAAATCGTGCACTTTTGAGTCGAGCTTTCAAACTTTGCAGGTGTGTTCTAGATGGCTGATGAGTTGATTTTAAGATTGGAGGCAATCGCGACATCGCGTAGGACGGCTTTTATTCAAGATAGCTGTTGGAAATTTTAGTATTTCCGCCGTTTCAGCGCTTTTTTCATACTCATTCCGGGTTGAAGCGCTGTTAAGAACTACATTACACCGGCCTGAGTTCGAAAACAACCATTGGACGATCAATTAATACCGCACGTGGATCATGCAGCAGCTTCTTTTACGCGTCTTTACGTAAAAAAATGATTTTCCATGCTCGCCGAGTTTGCATACTAAGAGCATCTCTTTCAAGTCCATTGCATTCCACCCTTGTCCTTGGGCGTCTGCAACTGAAATTTCGCCTCAAACCCCAAATCGCCCCCCAGATGGTGGAGCTACAAATGTATTCTATGCCCCGTGTTCAACTCCCTTTCAAGGGCTGAGGATCCCCGATTTGCGCAAGATTTTTTCATGAACGTGCCTCTCACATATGAGAGGTGTAATTTGTGGTTCAGGGCCGATCCATAAAACCAATGTGGCGGCCGTAATTCGAGCTGATTTACAATAATTACAATATTTCATACGTTTCCGACCTATTTCTCGCGCGCGACTAGCGTGAATAAGTGTCTCCAGCCAAAAATTGTCGTCATCGGACTTCAAGTAAAACTCATTCACGTACAATATTGAATTTTTAACGAAAGAATCGATATATTAATGCATGACTAATTCAGAAATAATTTGAGGAAACATTTGGCTTTTTCAAGGGGGCATTTGCATTCTAGTTAGAATACCCCCCCCCCCAACTCTATCATTGTCATGCGCGTTTTGTTGGAATTTCCATGATATTGCGCATCATGATCATATCGCCAAGTGTTTTCAGTAGGGCCATCTTAATGTGTGCTAGTCGACCCAGCATAACCACAATCTTGTCCTCACTGTAGGCTTCTGGCCAATTCCAATGAATATCTTTGGCGATTTTGAACAGAGTTTGATCGATAGTTATAACTGGAGTCTGCCCCGGACTCAACAGGAATTAAGCCCTTCTATAACTACATTATTTGCATGATGGGCAGCCCAGGAAATTCCACACTGTGCACTGATGTCGATTTCTGATTCAGTTTTGCTCACTTGAGAAACATGTTGACACCATTCTTCGTCTTTTGCAAAGCCGTTTCCATCACGCTGATACTCCATGAAATGTTTATGGCGATTCCAGATCTGTTCAAGACCGTGAAATGTCGGGATATGTGGTGCTACTTTCTGAGCAAGAACAGTGTGAACCTCAGTGTAGTAACTCAGCAGAGCTTCTAGCTTGTTCCCTGTTTTTTGCACCTGCTTTAAAGGCTGTGCTGCGTAGGTGGTTCCAGGAGGGGGGGGGGGTAACATCAGAATTACTCCCACCCCCACCCCCGAGCTTGGAAAATCTCTCAAAACATAGGGAAGGGGAGTGGTGGGCAGGTTGCCAATTTACCAAACCCCCCCCCCCCTCTGAGAGAGGTCTCGGATCTGCCCTTGCTATGCTGAACCTTCACAATCTTCGGATGGGTGTTGAAACAGCGAAATACCAGTACCGCTGTAATTTTAAGAATCGATGGTACATTTAAGATCACGGCTCTTCAAATAGCTTAATAAAGTTATCTAATGAGAGTTTCTAAACGTATCCGGCATTTTAGGGAGCCAGATTTTGAAATTATTACTTTATTGACATTTTTCAATGGTTAAATATAAAAAGTTTTTAATATGATTATAAAAATTGTGCATCCAATTCAATATTTCAATGAGGTTCTGTATCTTAGTACACGTCTGTTGGAAAACGTGGAAAAGTGCGCATGACGGTGATAGATTTGGGGGGGGGGGATTCTAACTAGGATGCAAATGCCCCCTTGGAAAAACCAAATCCGTGGTCAAATTATATCCTTGCTCATACTTATTTACGCTAGTCGCGAGCGAGAAATAGGTCGAAAACGTATGAAATATTTTAATTATTGGAAATCAGCTCGAATTACGGCCGCCATATTGGTTTTATGGATCGGCGCTGAACCACAAATTACGCCTCTCATATGTGAGAGGCACGTTCATGAAAAAATCTTGCGCAAATCGGGGATCCTCAGCCCTTGAAAGGGAGTTGAACATGGGGCATAGAATACATTTGTAGCTCCACCAGCTAGGGGGCGATTTGGGGTTTGAGACGAAATTTCAGCTGTAGACACCCTAGGACAAGGGTGGAATGCAATGGACTTGAAAGAGATGCCCTTAGTCAGAGGTGGGCAAAATACTTTGAAAATGTATTTTAAATACAAAGCCCAAAATACTTTCAAAAATGTATTTTAAATACAAAGCCCAAAATACTTTCAAAAATGTATTTTAAATACTGAAATACAAATACTTTTTGAATTGTATTTTGAATAAAATACAAATACAATTTAAAATACTTTTCAAAAATTCGATTTCGACGGCAGATAGTGCGAAAAACACGAAAAATAAATAATTCAAAAATATCAGAACCTTCAATAGACAAGTTGACAAAATGTAGCAGCGCGAAATGGCGCTGCGCCGCGATGCGCTAAGAAAAGGAAGCAAGTTGTCACGAATTATTTAGTACCGAACCGGCGAGCACTGGTGGATCATGAGCTGAAAAGGAGGTGAGGTCACTGGTGGACCTACATCCGGGGCCCGGGGCGGAAATCTTCAAGAGGCCCCTAAAAGTCTCTAACTATACATACATAAACCTCTATTGGTAACCTCTAAGGCCTTTTCCTAATTTTAGCCATGGCCTTTTCAATATTATACTGTAGGCAAATTACCGCTATTTCCACAGTCTATCCGCTAAACAGCGCTTATGCCAAGTTTAAACTGCGAATTTCTCCATTTTAGCCGCGAATGAGTGCTCAAAGTCTCCCGAGGAAGCCGCGAATTAACGTATTTCCAAGTTTTGACGCAAATTTAAATTAGTCTCAATTTTAGCCGTAAATTAGCGCTTTTTCGTAATTTTAGCAGTGCAGTAGCTATTTCTAGCACGTGTATTAGCGAATTTTGTTCATTTTAGCCACGAATTGGCGTTTTCCGATATTTTTACTGCAAATCGGCAATTCTTCCATTTTTGACAGTGAATTAGCACTTTTTGTTTCAATTTAGGCTGAAAATTAACTTTTCTCTTTATTCTAGCCAGAATAATTACTGATTTTCTCTATATTAGCCGCAAATTGGCACCGCATTAGTATTTTTTTTCTATTTTAATTATACATATGTAGAATAGGGCTTCACCTCAGTTCTAGCCGTGAATCAGTGTTTTTTCTTTTAATAACCATGAATTTGCCGTTTACCTCAATTTTAGCCACAAAGTTGTTGTCAGAAGGCGGAATTAGAAATTCCAACACACTTTATCCGCGATTATTTTCCTCAATTTTAGCAGTAAATTCGCGTTTTTTTCAACTTTAGCTGCTTTGAAGCGTTTCTATAATCTGTGAATTCACGAATTACCTTAATTTTTCAGCCACGAATTCGTGATTTCCTCGAATTTTAGCCGGGAATAACACTTTTTCCCAATTTTAGCTGAAAACGAGAGTTTTTATTTATTTATGACAGGCTAATTACAGTGAATTTTTCAATATTAGCTGTTTTTTTTTTACACTTCAGTCCCACGTAGGCATTTTTCCTTCAATTTTTGCTATGGATTAGCGTTTATTGTTTAGTTTTAGCCTCAAACAGAAGCTACGCATTTGCGTTTTGTCAATTTTTCAAGGTTAGTGACTTTGTGGGTCGCGCTCTCTTCGGTATACAAAATAACGGCCAACGAAAAATTTAGAGATCTTTTTTATAACGACAATGAAAAATTGGGAAAATACGATCTCGCGATCAAACTGACTTATGTTGTTTTTTTAACATAATATTTGTTATTTTTAAAAATAAAAATTGAGGTTTGTTAGCTGTTGGCACGCTACAACTTTAACCAATTTTGGCCACGGGTTAGCGCTTTTAATCAATTTTAGCAGTGCAGTAGGGATTCTTTCGTTTGTATTGGCGATTTTCCTCCATTTTAGCCACGATTTGGCGTTTTCCTCATTTTCAACTGCAGTTTAGCCATTTTTTAGCAGCCATTTAGCAGTTTTTTCGCAGTTTGAGTTGAAAATTAGTGTTTTTCTTAAAGTTGGCCCCGCTAATTAATATTTTTGCCTATTCTAGCCGCGTAGTTTTTTTAGGTTTTAGCCGCGTGAGCAATTTTTTTCTACGGATTAGCGCTGTTTCTCAGTTTGAGCCTCGATTCTTTCAGAAGCTATACAAATTTTCGTTTTCTCAATTTCAGCCGCGAATTATTGATTTTTCTTCATTTCAGCTGTGAAATAGCGTTTTCTGATAATTTTGCAGCGAATTAGCACATTATCTATTCTCTTTTTTTTTTTTTAATAGGCGATTTTTCGCCATTTTTGTGAAATTGCCATTTTGGTCCAGTTTAAACTCGAATTAGCGTTGTTTTTCACAATATTTGCCACGAGTTTTGCGAGGTGCGACTCCGCTATGGCAGTGTGGAGGTGCGGGTGCCTCTCACGAGGCGCTGCCCGCAGGAGTCGGTTATCTCGGCTACTCTGTGGAACCTTCTCTTTGCCGAGCTTTTGTGGCTGCTCTAGTGGGAGAGTTTTGAGGGAGTGGCGTACGTGGACAACGCATCGCCTGCTCAATTTCAAAGGAATATGGAACAGAATACGGGACATATTGCGTCCCGTGTCAACCTTACCCGGGCCGCGGAACAAAATTAGCCAAACCAGGACTGTCCCCGGGTACCACGTGATGGTTGGCAACCCAAATCAAGTGATGCCCTTTGGGCGATGTCTATCCTTCGTTTGTTCAATTGAATTCCAGTAGTGAGACACTATTATAAGCTTGGCATCTTGAGGCTACGGTGTTTCTACTTAATTCTACCTCAAAAAGATGTTTTAATGTTGGATTGTTGTCCGGACGCTCAAAAAAGTGACAGCGGACAAGAGCAAGAAGCTTGCGTATAATACCACTGCTCTGGCACTCGAGTAATTGGTAATTGAAAAATTAATTCAATACTGTAATTGTAATTTGTAGTTATTAGTGGAAGTGAAAAGTAATTGATAATTTGTAATTAATCCTCTTTATAAGGCAGAAATTTGTAATTGATTACTCGAAAAGCTGTCATTTGCCCATTCCTGCCCCTAGAAAGGTGTAGCGACCGCTGCACCTTGGATACCGTGTCGCCGTTACTGGAAACTGCAGGCAATTTCGTGGCTATGTATCGTTCAAATATCAACTCTTTAGACGTCACTTGCAATTTTTGTGGTTATTTTTATCTTTGAAACTGGTAATTTCATGGCTAGTTAGTCATACGTGACTATTTTACGAGTTGACTAAGTTATTTCACGGAAATAACTTTGAAATAATTTATTTCAAAATCTTAAGACAGTTCAGGGTTTACGACGTGTGGCAACAAACAGACCGAAACAGACCAAGAAACCAAAAGTGACTCAAGCTCAAAAAATGTGAAGAAGCGAGTGGATTTTTTTTTTTGTCTTCTTCTTTTAACGTTTTTGAGGCTCAATGGGGAACTTGCACATTTTTCAATTTTTTTATTTTTTAAAAAAGCAAAAAATTACAAATCGTCTGGTATTTTTTTTTTTTTTTTTTTGGATTGAAATGAATTTTCGCCAATTTTTTGAAATTTAGGTTTTTTACTGCCGGCTAAAACGCTCGGCGCCATCTTGCTTTGCGGTGTGAGGTGTGATGACGTCAGATGCTGAGGGCTTAATGCACTATTTTTGGTATTTTAAGTTAATACTAATGGACTATGGCGTATTGTTCAGTTTTTTTGTAGTTTCTCATTCATTTTTATTATTTGAAGAACTTTTTGGTTAGCCTAGTTTTTTTTAGAAGATGTGTTAATTGCGGGAGGTAAGTCTTTCAAAGGTCAAGATGGTTATCTCTAATCTTTCGTGAGGTCAGTGAGGTGTATGTGTTTATTAGCGTTTTCCTTTTGCCATTTCAAAAGTGCTCTGGGGCCGCTCTTGTGACGTCACAAGCCCGCTCGGATCGAACCAAAATCTGGCAAAGAGTGGGTTGAAATGGAACGACTTTTAACAAGTGGAAGAGAGCGCTCTTTTATAACATCCTTCCTCATCATGACTGTTTTGTAGTTTTTGTGTTTGTATTGAATGGAAGTACTTATTTATTTACGTGCATGAGCTGAGCACTTGTATATTTTTGTGTGGAGTGCTTGTGGTTAGCGAGAATGTACTTATTAGCATGACTTTGAACAAATCGGGTGCATCGTTTCGTGAGTTCAATGCCCAATTCTATTAATAATGTTCTTCCAGGAACATAATTGATATCTAATAACAACAAGTTGCGAATTTACAAATTCTCGGCCAGCAAACACGCTTTGTGGCGACAGAAAAATGAAGGAATGGGCTTTGGGGAAAATATGTAATACATAAAGATGAATAACTTCATTAATGTAGAGAATCCGGATGAACCGTTTTCTAACGATTGGAACACTGGTACTAGGTTTTTGTTATTCCGTCTTCTTCTTATTGATTTATGCTGCTGTAACGGAGCGAACCCCCCCCCCCTCCTAATTTTCTTGTTCAAATATGTTTATTTTTATTTTTACCTGTAGTTAATTAAGTTTATTAATATCATATACATATATTACCCTTTCGTTAAATCAATTTTATTTTACGACATCATTTAGTGTACTTTCGTTATTTTGATGATTAAATATAAGTAATCGTAATAGTTATAAATCTTTCAAAACCAATAACCAAAGAAACCCAGTGGGAGCAAACCCGAGTTGGGGAATGAGAGAGAGACGGGGAAGAGTTAGGAACATCTAAGAGTACCTGTCCTGTCATTCTGTCCTGTCCTACCATCCATCCTGTCCTGCGCTTGCGCTACCCCTAACGCCCCCATAAAAACCCCAAAATCCCGGTGCCTCACCAGTTGGTGTCGGCTAGTCAGAGCGCGAACAACTCGAGTAAAAGGCAGCTCCGCGCTGTACAGTGTCCTATCGTCTCGTGTCAGAATTGTGTTTGGAAGTGAAGCCGGCAACCCAGCGTTGTGTCATCGGCGAGTGTTGTGTTCTGTGATCTGTGTGTTTCGTTGTGCTCAAAAGTCAAAGTCAGTTCAGTGTGAAAGGCCGTGAGTGCCCTAGTCGTCCTCGTCTCGTTCTTCGTTCGTCTTCATTGTCCTCGACGTCCTTGTTGACGTCCTCGTTTTTCGTCTCCATCATCAGTTGTCCTGTCTTCATCTTCATCCGTCCTCACCGACGTCCTTGTCTTGTCTTCAGTCCGTCCTCATCGACGTCCTCACCGACGTCCTCGTCTCGTCTTCTGTCCGTCCTCATCGACGTCCTTGTCTTGTCTTCAGTCCGTCCTCACCGACGTCCTCGTCTCGTCTTCTGTCCGTCCTCATCGACGTCCTTGTCTTGTCTTCAGTCCGTCCTCACCGACGTCTTTGTCTTGTCTTCAGTCCGTCCTCACCGACGTCCTTGTCTTGTCTTCAGTCCATCCTCACCGACGTCCTCGTTCTCGTCTTCAGTCCCGCCTCATCGACGTCCTCAGACGTTCCCCGCCGCTTCACCAAATTGGCGCCCGTCCGGCACCTTGGCCGCCCCGGGCTGCGCCGAGATCGTCCGCTGCAGTATTATCCAACCGTTCGAGAGAAGGGGAAATACACATCCCGGACGCTCCAACGTGCTTCGCTCTCAGCTTAAACCAGTTAGTTCGACGACTTCAAGCCTTCAAAATGAACACTGGTGAGTGAGGCTTCCTTCTCGAAATCTTTCCTCAGTTCCCGATATCATTCTCACGTCCCCGGTCGAAAATCGTCTCTCTCTCTATCTCTCGGGTTTGATCTGACGAGTAATATACAAAGACTGTCCTCATTGTTAATATATTCCTCTCTCTCGTTATACAGGGTGATTCAGGAGGAATGTGACAAACTTACACAGGCGATAGTGCGTACCTGGACGCACAAAAAACGTCATATAGACGCATAGCCGAAAATGCTTTGGTTACGAGATGTGAGCATTTTTCTGTTTTTTTCTAGTTGCATTACTTTTTACGGTAATTGTCGTGTTCAGGGCTCACCTTAGATCATTAGACAAAAACTGACGGTGGATTCTGAAAGAGGACAAAATCCTGTTCCTGAAACCATCGTGAAAATCAAAAAATGTCGCTTGCGCGTCGCTATTTCAACCATGTGAAAAGTGAGAATAGTAGTTTTTTCGAATACCCGATAAATTTCACATCAGTATCAATCAGCTGCTAGTGCGCGCATCGACGGGTAAAGTTGTGGAAAACTACCCCGTTCTGTGTACTTTCGAACGGTGTCCTGATAGTTGAAGTTTGCAACCCTCCGACAATGCAATGCAATGAAGTTCCAGCTTTCAAGTTCCTGAAGTTCCAGTTGAAGTGCGAGCAATGAAGTTCCAGTGCAAAAAAAAGCAACTTGCTTTGATAAAACAAACCGAACAGGTCAGGTTAAATGGCCTTTCCTTAGGCTATTGTGTTCCTCCAAGCATGCTCCCCTCAATGCCTGAAGTAAAAGTAAGAATTCAATTCACTACGCGAGGGTCACCATGAGAGACGCCGTTGATGAACTGCTACGTTAGGACTTGAACGGGGACTTGACCGTTCTATCTCATCAGAATCAGCAGATTGTGGGCGAGGAGGACCAATTAACTGTTCTGCGAGGACTCCTGACCTAACGTCCCTCGATTACTGTCTCTGAAGGTGGATGAAGACAATGGTATACGAAAGCAAACGCGAGGAGCTGATCAACAAAGTTGTGGCCTGTGCTGAATCGATCAGACAACGAGATGCCGAAATTCGTCGAACCACCAGAGATATACAGAAAAGAGCGCCCGAGTGTCCACAAGGGGGAGGAATTTTTGAACACTTATTTGAATGACGTTATGTTGTTATTTCAACTTAACCCATTAGGGACGAGAGGTTCGAATGTTCGAATATACCATTTTTTTCTTTATAATCGAACTCTAGTAACTACATGAAACATGGAAAAAATTTGTTTTAATCGAAAAAATGCGAGGGGGCGGCGCAAGAGGGTGGTACATATATGTACCGCTCGTCCTTTGGGGTGCTACTTTTTTCACATCTATACTACCTTTTTTTCCTCCCCTTTTCACGTGAAAAAACGATTATTTTTTTTTAACATTGTTTATTTACACTGTACAATTCGTATTACATATCTCACACTGTACAATTCATTTACAAATTTACACAATTGATTATGTTTTTTTGTGGAAATTCGCAAAACACTTTATGCATAGGCCGACCTTGCATTTTTGGCATTCTATGAACCCACGGCGAGAACATCCTCCTGCACATCGTCGACGTTTACCCGTTGTTTCCTGGGGCCAATGGTTCATTCCGTCGTAACGGATGTCGGAAACGACCCGGAATTTCGTGCCTGGCGTCGGGAAGTAGGAGGCTTTCGGTGTGTGCTGGTAGTTGGTCAGATACACCTGGATCTCCTCATTATTTGAATAAAACGATCTCTTCGCATAGCATTGGCAACCAAGGAGTTGTGCATGTCTTCCTTGGTATCCCAGTAGCTTTTCCTGGTCGGCAGTGAGCAATATCCGCTCACAATCAAAATTCCAAAGAAAGCTTTGATTTCTTCGACAGTTATGTTTGGATCAGGGAAGTTCTTGAATGAAGCATACTTCGAGGTCTCCTCTCTGATGCTCTCGAATACCTCAGCGTCGTAAAAAAGCTCAAAGATAGTCGTAGGAGACATGTTTAGGTACGATGAGTAGTTCACGCTTTCAAACGCATTTGTAGGAGGGCATAGGAGGTCTCCCTCAATCCATTTTCTCTTCTTTGATGCTTCTTCGACGTGCACATCTTCGTCTCCGAGTCCCGTTCGTCGGTGCCTAGAATATTGTATTTCAGCCTCGGCCCTCAGCTGACTCCCCGTCAAATTGTCAATGAGTCCTCCACTGTCCTCATCACCACTATCTTCATCCGTCTGACTGTTTGGATCTGGAGGAGTAATGAAAATTCCCTCAATCGGCTCTTCAGTTTCTGAATCGAGGTCAGAAACTTCTTCTTCTTCTTCTAAAATTCGCAGGGCTTCTTCTATAGTAAGGCCGTCTTTCAGAGCAAAATTATTCCTGCAATAGAAAACGAAACACAATGTATTCTAATAAATAACTGTCGTTTGCAGCGTGATTATAAGATCATTGAGTAATAATTTATTAGCTTACCACTGTGTGCGATCCATTGCGTGAACTTATTTTGCTTAACTCCTTCACTTCACCAACGTCCATCCACTTGTGAAAAAGACGAAGGAACTAATTTACCTATAATGCCCTTCTACACAGGAGGGTATACAATTCTGCCTTCCCCGGATTAGCCCGAGGGTAACGTACGCGGCGAACTTCAATGAACATTTATAGTACAGGTTGAAGGGATAAGTGCCTAAGTGAAATGTCTCCAACAACGGTCAGTTTACTCTTATTTATGACTTCCCGAGGTTCGAAAGACGAAATTAGTGGAAGATAAAACTATTTTCAAAAAAAGAACCCGCAAAGGACGAGCGGTACATATTTGTACCACCCGACTTTTACGCCCCCTCTCTGCCGCCCTATTTATTTTTTCCCGATAATGTTTGGTGAACTAACATCAGCAAGATGTAAGAAAACAGTAACCAGAGTAATATCAACAATAAACGGCAAATCAAGCTGTAAAAAAATTGAAAATGACACAAAACCTAGGATGTCTCTTCAAAAGCGGAATACTCAAAATTGAAAAATTAATTATGGACAAAATATTCCAGTTAGGCTTTCGATTTTTTTTTGATAGGTAGAACAGACTGTCATAGTATTCTGATAAATAAATGAGCTCGAAATAATAAAAATAACACCTAAAAAAAAATTAAACAAAAAGGGTATTTTTCTGGTACATATATGTACCAGCCGTCCCTAATGGGTTAAGGTTGTTACTGTAAATTGATCTCATATACAAGTTGGAGGGACAAACGATGGACAAAGAACTCCGTGAATGAGAGATATGAGTGTACGTGAATGAGATATTAGGGTACCGGCTGAATCTGATAAGGTGAGTTGTCGAAGTCCATAATTTTCACCCAAACGCTGTTCATCCACCACCTAAACTCACATTCCATACATGGAAAACCTCGTTGTCAATTGAATCCTTACTTCAGGCATTGAGAGGAGAATGCTCGTAGGAACGCAATACCCCAAGGAAACGGCATTTAAACTGACCTATTCGGCTTGTTTTAACAAAGCAAGTTTACATTTTTTTGCATGTAAACTTGATTGCTAAAGTCCGAGGGTTGCAAACTTCAACTATCAGGACACCGTTCGAAAGTACACAGAACGGGGTAGTTTTCCACAACTTTGCCCGTCGATGCGTGCACAAGCAGCTGATTGATACTGATGTGAAATTTATCAGGTATTCGAAAAAACTACTTTTTTGACTTTTCACATGGCTGAAATAGCCACGCCCAAGCGACATTTTTTGATTTTCATGGTGGTTTCAGGAACAGGATTTTGTTCTCTTTCCGAATCCACAGTCATTTTTTGTCTAACCACTAACGGTGAGCCGTGAACACGGCAATTACCGTAAAAACTGATGAAACTGGGAAACAACAGGAAAATGCTCATATCTCGTAACCAAAGCATTTTCGGCTATGCGTCCCTATGACGTTTTTTGTGCGTCCAGGTACGCACTATCACCTGTGCAAGTTTGTCACATTCCTCCTGAATCACCCTGTATATATATTTAATATTTGTTCATCAATTAATCATATCGTTCGTTGAAATAAATTTTACCTTTTTTGTGAATTCGTATACTTTTACCCAATTGCCTTCTCTGACCATCCAGAACCCCGTTACACTGCAATAATAGCCCACGTGGTCTTCTTATTTTCATATTTTTCGTCGGACGACCTTGACTCTAGACTAGAGTTATCCATACATTTCAAAATGAGCCTAGTGGCTTCATCTGACTACTTCTCTGGATCTGTTGAGTAATCGACGATAATGGTACCTACGAATAACAGAACTTTAATGATTGTTAAACCGCTTTCGTTCAACAAATCGTTGGCTTCATCCGCGAAGGAAATCAAAATACGAACTCAAATCAAAACTATGCTTATCACAATGAACCTTCCAAGAGAGGTTTACCGCTCCGTCGATTTTGACGGAGCAGTTGAAGTTGCTTTAGCTCTGATCCATGGAGGAGCGTAGGGATAAATGGAACGAATAAAAAGTCGCTCTGCTGAGGATCAATTGGCAAATGGAATCTTCAAACTCTTATCAGATCAGACCCGGAGCAGCCTCAGCTCTACTTTTTGTGCTAATGGAAAACGCTATATGTTTGTTCTCGTCGTTTGGATTTCAAGATTTTTAAGAAGCGAATTTTTGTTTAATTCCTCCCAGAATTTGCCGAGGCTGACGGCATTTGCGTTTTTTTCTTTTATAAAAGAAAAGATAGACTGCGGCGTTGAATCTCGTGGAGCGAAGCTGGAGAAGTAAGTAACGTGTGCAATGAGTTACCTGCTAAGGCAAGTTTTCGCCAATTTCTTGAAAATTATCATCAACCAATGTGTAATGTGATGTGATGAAGGTCACTAAGATCCCACCCCACTAGCGTGTAGTAAAGCGCACAAACCTACAATCCCCGAGGGATACGTTTCAAGGGCTTCACGATACCCTTCAAAATAATAAATTCAAATGTTGAATTGTCTCATTGTGCGGCCAATAGAGCCAACCCGACTAAACTATCGGTTGATTAAAAAATCCGCATTTTCTGTGCGGATGACAGCATAATCATGATTACTTTTAGGTTTGTTCCAACCAATCGAACCCGTTCATGATCGGATGATTTTCAAGCAAAGCGATCCTCAAATGGTTGGGAACAAGGTTGGCATAAATATTTTGTTGGTGAAAATTTGCCTTGTGTTGTGATTGTTCGTAATTATAAAGATGTAAAAGACTCAAATAACGAATTTACTCACAGAGCAGGCCGTAAAGAATATAGTGTGGGGTTCGTCGAACTTCGTCGGCAAAAGAATATTGTTGAAATATACGGACGAATTACTCCCGAGCATACGAACAAAGCCCTATGCGGTTTTCGTCGCGATCGACGAAGAAAATGACGAGATCGTCAAGGGTGAATGCCTGGACTGCGTGGCTTCATCGGGTAAGCATTTCCTCATAATGTATCTCACTAATTTAGCCAGGTCAAGTTAGCGATCTTTTTCCTAGCGATCTTTTTCAGAGAAGATAGCGATCCTTACCAGCGATCTTTTTTCCGTCAACAATGAGGGGGTGGGGAGGGGGAGGGGAGGGGTGTAAAGGGAGTACAAATAGAGTAAGGGGGGGGGATGACGCATTCAACACAAAATAAACGCAAACGAACAACGCGAATACGGGCAGAGGCAGGATCGCTGGCATGACAATATCGTTATAAAGTGTCGTGCCACAACCATCTTCGGTATGGAACCTCTACAGACACCCCCGACGCATAAAACATGCCCGCCAATGACATAAGTACAGGCGGGGGCGGTCTGGGGGCAGGATCGCTATTACGAGAATATCGTTTTTATGAGCGACGAGGGGCCAAAGTGTGGGTTATCAATTTTCACGCAATTTTAAGGGCATCATGCACAATACAGTTGTTTTCGTGAATAATAAACCCTAAACTCTTGTGTAAAATTTGCAGCGTTTTTTTTTGTTTTTTGTTTTTTTAAATTTTTTTCGATTATTTTTTTTTTGTTTTTAATTTTTTTTTTAATTGTTTTTTTTTTCGAAACTAAATTATAACCAAAATTGAAAACTATGAAACTTATTATTTCAGTTGAAAATAATATAGTTATTTTCTTAATATTCATGTGTGTTATGACGTGTGTTACATTTTGTGCTTAAATATCAACAAATATTGTCTTTTTGTTTTCATATTCATGTATCTCCAGCATCCCTTCAAGGGGTCATGCAAGTTACCGCTCTCGCCTATTTTCCGCTTACCGGCTTACGCTAAAGGTACATAAAATATTTCATTTTCAATGGTCTCATTTGAAACCTCACAGGCTTGGGACAACCCTAGCAGAGCCTGAATTTCAAATTTTACTTTCCTCGAGTTTGAAATTAAATTTATACAAATACGACGCCGTTTTTATAATTACTAGTAATTCAATAAATTTGAATTAAAATTCGAAGAAAGTCAAAATTGCAATTCAGGCTCGGCTTGTGTTGTCACAAATGTGTAAGGTTTTACATGATACCATTAAAAATGAAATATTCCAAGTACTTTTGGCATAAAACGGTGAGGGGAAAATGGGCTAGAGCGGTAACTTGCATGCCCCCTTAACAACCTATGTATGACTGAAATAACGTTTATAGGGTTTTTATGGAGTTCTTAGCATGGTCACAGAGCAAACAGATGTAATTTCCAAGAGGGACACTGAATGCTTGTTGCGACATTTTTCGTATACATGATAGATGCAATTCTCTATTGCACAGATCGCAAAGAATCCAATCCGTCAAGACACCTGCTAAATCACGCTCCCAGCAAACTGAACAAAGTTCAGTTGTGGGCAAACAATTCTGAATCAACGTGCAGGCAACGCTTGTACGGAAATCGTTCGGGTTCACTCTCAGCGGAAGTTTCTTCGATACCAAATATGATTTAGCGTAGGCCAGAATGAAAATCCCGCAATTATAACTGTCCTGCTGCATTGCTCTTGGATTATCCTCCACCACAGTCCAGCCTCTTATCGGTAACAGGTTCTCTTCTCCATCTCTTTTGGCTATGAGGTTATACCTTCGTATAAAGGTTAGCCATTGCTTAAAATAATGCCTTGTCTCTTGTCCATTGTCTGATGATCGGGCTGGGTTGGCGAAAATAAATGTTTTTTTTTCGAAATCTGCTATTGCTAAACACCAGTGACTTCCAGTATTTACTGGGAGGAATATGGTTTTGTCATTTAAATGTCCGGCGAATTTGAGGATGTTATGCAGTTGGAATTCGTTTTTTATAAGTAGTGCCGTGCTTAGTTCGCAAATAAGGAACGTAAAGGATTCGTGATTCTGCAATAAAATGGCCAAGAACACATCAATTATCGCGTTGTTCAACCATAGGCTTTCTGTACTCGTTTCTTTGCTAGGATGAGTTAGTCTAGCGAAATCACTGCAAGAAATTTCATTGAAAATGACATTTTTGAAGTCAAATTTGAAAAGTGTGATGTCTTTTCCTATTTTCATAACATTTCTACTCAATTCGAAGTAATACTCCAAATTGTCGACGAGACCGTTTTTCATAAGGGGTAGGGACTTGATTAATCTATTATCAATTCTTGCTAGAAATGATTTCTTAAAATAAGAGTGAGGTACTTTTTTCTTCTTTTGCCATTTCTCCTTTTCTACAGCTCTCTTCCTTTTTTTCAACATCATTTTTTTTTCAATCCGTAATTCCTTAGCAAGTCCAAGCGTCCAGCTTCTGGTTTTTCTTAAAAACCGAGAGCATTTGAGATTGTTAGCGCCATCAAGTATTGTGTTTTTTATGACACCGAACCAATTTTCCACTAAAGCATTAGAACCGCGCTCAGTGACACCTGTCATTTCTTGGGGCACCGTTCTAATTCCGCACCATAATGGGCAGTAGACTAAATATTTCTCCAGTAATTTTGTATGAACTTCAGGGTGGTAATAAGGATTGCACTCATTTGTGCCTGCATTTAGATTGATTTTGGTGATTATTGGTTCGGCTATTTTTAAAACGTGTTTGAAGTGGACGTAAAATTTATTGGTTTTCAAGCGGTCCCCGTCATTGATAAGTGAAGAACTAGGCTGCAGTGATCCTACCTTAAAATCAGAAGTGTTGAAGTCACCAAGCGCTATTTCTTTGCAAACGCGAATATGTACATCTACTTCATCACAATTCCATTTACACAGTAAGACAAAAGATACGTGGTAAAACCATTCTGCCACCTCTTGTAGAGATAGCTTATCGAAGAGGGAAGCCAAACATTCCTTTAAAAAAGTAGCGAACGATTTATCAAAATTTGCCAGATTTATGTCGTGGGTGATGTTTTTCATTAAATGGGCGCAGCATAGTTTCAGTGCAATGAGCTTTTCGTCGCCTGTGCTGTGCCCAGTCAATGTAATTTCGTAGCATTGATTCACATATGCCGTAAGAGTCATGTTATTCCATGAAAGACAAATCGCATTCATGAAGGCAATGCTGAAGTCAGTGAATACTCTGTTGAAGATAGGCCACGCATTCCTTCTCTGGCAGTATTGCTTAAACTCTGTGAGCCACAATGTAAATGTGTCCGCATCATGTTTCGTCGAAATCATTTCGAAAGCCGGGAAAGGTTTTCCAGTCGGAATGTGGATTACGCCAGCATAGTAAAACACTCTTTTCTTGACATGCCTCGGTCTCCGTACCACACTTCCTGTTGCATCCAGATGCAGGTCAAGCCATTTTCTCTCTTTGGCAGTTAAGGTAGCTGTTTCTAGTTGCTCTTCGCTCATAATCTTGACATTAAAAGGTTCTCCAGCCGAAGCGATGAAAGCACTTTTTTTTCGGGAGTTGTCAGTTGATCTTTTCATTAAAATAACATCGAACAAATCATCCCAGTGTCGGTCCTTTTTTGCACTAGCCTCGCTTCGAATTTGTTTGAACACTGAAGGGGAACGTACATCCCCGGAATTTCCCTCGACAACTAGCATTTCACAGCTGGCATTAATTAAATTCGAACGCACCACTGACGGTTTTGACAAGCCGAGTTTTTTTGCTATATGATGTCGTTCGACACCTCTCGCCGGACGGCAAAATGAACGAAGACCATGACAGTAATCCAGGCCAGTGCTCAGAACTTTGACTGTAATGGTCTCAGTTTTGTCATAAACGAGCAATTTAAACTTTTTGCAACCAGCATGTTTGCATGTTCCATACACAGTAATAAAATTTTTCGTCTTATAGTTCACTGAGTGAAACATAAGCACGCATACATTGTCGACTGTGGCAAATTTTTTGCTTATTACGTAGTTGTAGCAACCAGTTTTGAGCTTTCCGTCTCGTGATATTTCATTCCATTCATTTTGTGTTAAATGAAATTCACCCTCAAAAAACGTGCATTCTTTGTATGACTGTTTCATTTCTGTTTCCAGTAATAAGACTTCGTCTTTCCAGGTATTTTTTGCTCCTACTGGTAAAATATATTTTTCAATCTGAGGATCGCAAATAATACTGTTCACGACTTCAGTTTCGCTGTCGCTACTTTCGAGGACCGGTATTTTGGAAATGGCAGAATTCTTTCCATTATAATGAAGTGATATGTTATCTTCTTCACTGGGGATATGGCTAGTGCCGTTACAACCAGAATTGCCAGCTTCTTCAATGGCATATACATCTCTATTAAGTTCGTTTTCATCGTCTGGTGCAAGGTGGTTCAAGAAGAATTGGCAGTCATTGACGTTCACGTCGAGGTTCTCAATAATACTAGTAGAACACACACTGTCGCGGCTATCTTCTGTCAATTCTTTGTCAGTTTCAGTATTAACATTATTGTCATCGCACTTGTCTTGAGCAGCTAAGAAAAAATTCATGTTTCTAGTCCAGAATTGCTTTATATATTTTCTATTTTTGAAAGTATTTTTCAATTTCAATGCCGCGCATAAGTTGCCAAAAATTGAATTTTGACAGAAATATTTCTGCTGAATGAATTTAGGCCACTCATGCTTTCTTCCACAGACGTCGAGTAAAATGCGTAAAAATTTATCCCGGGATAGTTTGCTACGGGATCTCATTTTAAGGGCAAGCCAAGCAATGGAACGCCCATTAACAAATCGATTCCTACTGGAAAAAATTACGAATAGTGAAGCGTTAAAAACGAGTATATAAAAAAGTGACTAAAGCGAGAAGCGAGTGGATAAACCAGCAAGAAAACTACAAATACAAAACAGAACGATATGTTGAGCAGTAAGCACTAAGCAGTAACCAATGCGAAAGCAGCAATGAAGACAGAAAAGTAAGTTGTCATGAGAGCCTCAAGCCACAGTATAGTTACTGCCCCACTCTTTCAAATCATGATGTCAAAACGACTAGGACCAATGAGAACGAAGCAAGAATGGGACCAATGGTGGGAGAATACTGAAGTCTGCGACTCCCACGTCCCACCTAACAAAAGAAACCGCTATGCATAACAAAATGCTGATTCTACACTCTAAATGACCAAGAAGGGTGGACTTTGTTGTAACACCGACCACCCGCATGAACATCTCACACTCACACATCATTAAACTAGTGCTTGAGCCATGAGCATTTAGAGAGGGGTGGTGTGCATTGAGCGGCAACGCCGCCTTCCCCTCGATTCGACACTTCTTCATCTTCTTCACCTCCAAAAAGAGTGAGCAAATAGATTACGTGTACGTGCAGCGTGCACGAGCATTCAATTTTTTACGCATTGTTCCGTTATAACATAAGCCCCCCTCCCAGGGCCGTCTTTACTGAAGTTGGGGCCCCGGGACCGGGATAACATCGGGTCCCTGCATAATACAGGGGGGGGGGAGGGCACTTCGGGTCACCGGGGTCACACTTTTTTTTTCTTTTATAGCCGCGAACCAGGGGCCAATATCCAGACCGAGGCAGGGGTCGAACAACTATTTTTTCAACAACAAACGACCGTAAAAAGCCTAAGCTCCGTGAAAATCTCAATTGCGTGAGACCTCCTTCAGTGCCGGACATCCTGCGATCTTTTCAGAAAAGCTGTCTTTTTCTAAGATCACGCACGTCGAACGCACGTGTTGAAGACTATAACTTGATAGTTTACAGGCCTGCAAGACTGCAAGTTCCTGACAAGGAGCCATTCGTCTGTATGACAGAAGAGTCGTAGTTTGGGAGACTAAATTGCTGTAGTTTCTGAATTTGGTCTATTTTTGCTGAAAGATTTTTCTTACTTTGTCTTGTCGCACTTTGTCTCGTTTATAGTCGTGAAGTTGCCCCCCGGAAAATGCGAATGTCCGATTTTTCAACTTGAGCTATGATTGAGTGCTATTAATGATGTGATGAGTATCATTGTTCCCATGTTGGGAAAGAAAAAAATCTGAACAATCCGGGGCCCCCCTGGACGCAGGGACCCGGGCCCATGCCCGTCGAGCCCCGCCTAAAGGCGGCACTGCCCCATGGCACTATTTAATGTTATTTGCAATTTACTACCAAAAATAATATCAATAATACGTTTACCCATCCCCGAAGCAAAAAATCATTTCCTTATTGCTCCTAATCATTTGTGACAATTTTACCTAGTGCCCAGTACTTTTTTTAAAAAAGGACGCGGGAACATTCGAATAGACTGAAAGTGGTGAACACGGTCCTGCTGACATGGAATCCTATTCATTTCATTCTAATCAATTTCCCCTTCTACTTTCAACTTACGACCTGAGTCTCCTTCGACACGCCTGTACTAATGTCATTGGCGGGCATGTTTTATGCGTCGGGGGTGTCTGTAGAAGTTCCATACCGAAGATGGTTGTGGCACGACACTTTATAACGATATTGTCATGCCAGCGATCCTGCCCCCAGACCGCCCCCGCCTGTACTTATGTCATTGGCGGGCATGTTTTATGCGTCGGGGGTGTCTGTAGAGGTTCCATACCGAAGATGGTTGTGGCACGACACTTTATAACGATATTGTCATGCCAGCGATCCTGCCCCCAGACCGCCCCCGCCTGTACTTATGTCATTGGCGGGCATGTTTTATGCGTCGGGGGTGTCTGTAGAGGTTCCATACCGAAGATGGTTGTGGCACGACACTTTATAACGATATTGTCATGCCAGCGATCCTGCCCCCAGACCGCCCCCGCCTGTACTTATGTCATTGGCGGGCATGTTTTATGCGTCGGGGTGTCTGTAGAGGTTCCATACCGAAGATGGTTGTGGCACGACACTTTATAACGATATTGTCATGCCAGCGATCCTGCCCCCAGACCGCCCCCGCCTGTACTTATGTCATTGGCGGGCATGTTTTATGCGTCGGGGGTGTCTGTAGAGGTTCCATACCGAAGATGGTTGTGGCACGACACTTTATAACGATATTGTCATGCCAGCGATCCTGCCCCCAGACCGCCCCCGCCTGTACTTATGTCATTGGCGGGCATGTTTTATGCGTCGGGGGTGTCTGTAGAGGTTCCATACCGAAGATGGTTGTGGCACGACACTTTATAACGATATTGTCATGCCAGCGATCCTGCCCCCAGACCGCCCCCGCCTGTACTTATGTCATTGGCGGGCATGTTTTATGCGTCGGGGGTGTCTGTAGAGGTTCCATACCGAAGATGGTTGTGGCACGACACTTTATAACGATATTGTCATGCCAGCGATCCTGCCCCCAGACCGCCCCCGCCTGTACTTATGTCATTGGCGGGCATGTTTTATGCGTCGGGGGTGTCTGTAGAGGTTCCATACCGAAGATGGTTGAGGTACGACACTTTATAACGATATTGTCATGCCAGCGATCCTGCCCCCAGACCGCCCCCGCCTGTACTTATGTCATTGGCGGGCATGTTTTATGCGTCGGGGGTGTCTGTAGAGGTTCCATACCGAAGATGGTTGTGGCACGACACTTTATAACGATATTGTCATGCCAGCGATCCTGCCCCCAGACCGCCCCCGCCTGTACTTATGTCATTGGCGGGCATGTTTTATGCGTCGGGGGTGTCTGTAGAGGTTCCATACCGAAGATGGTTGTGGCACGACACTTTATAACGATATTGTCATGCCAGCGATCCTGCCCCCAGACCGCCCCCGCCTGTACTTATGTCATTGGCGGGCATGTTTTATGCGTCGGGGGTGTCTGTAGAGGTTCCATACCGAAGATGGTTGTGGCACGACACTTTATAACGATATTGTCATGCCAGCGATCCTGCCTCTGCCCGTATTCGCGTTGTTCGTTTGCGTTTATTTTGTGTTGAATGCGTCATCCCCCCCCCCTTACTCTATTTGTACTCCCTTTCCACCCCTCCCCTCCCCCTCCCCACCCCCTCATTGTTGACGGAAAAAAGATCGCTGGTAAGGATCGCTATGTTCTCTGAAAAAGATCGCTAACTTGACCTGGCTCACTAATTTTATCCAGACCTTCTCAAGTTTGGATGTCTGGGCCTTCTTATGACTTCTCTCTCACTTTCATTAAATTCCTTTGTTATAAGGGGATGCAAGTACCTCGTTACGTTTCTGTTTTGGATCCACAGACGTAGTGAAGAGCCCTCTCCTACGTCTGTGGTTCCATACTGGAAAAAAAGTCGGCTCTCCTCGGCCGTCCAAAAAAAAAATTCATGAAATTGGATGAATTCGCCCAGCAGCAGTATAAACGCCCGCAGCCACAAAGCGAGTACCCCACACTCGACAAAGTCGTAGAGGGGTGTCTAGAAGAAGGCGTCAAAAATGCATCGCTTTTGTCAATGCATAAAGGTGCCACCGATTGTTCAACATGCTGCCTCCACGTATTATGGGCTCGGTTCCACGGTTCAGTAGCTCTGACCAACGTCACGGCTCATGACTTCCTCGTTTTTTGTCAAAATGAGATGACTTCTGAAGACATCGTCAGAGGGGATATAAACACTAGAGCGCAAAGCAGTAATGCGCTTTGGCATGAGCTGAGGTACGGGCGTATTACTGAGTCCACAGTGCACGAGGCTTCCCGTTGCCACTCAGATGGTTCCCTCGTCAATAAGATATTTGGTGACTTGGCTAAGTGACTATATTTCAGCGTTCCTTTGAACCTGCTATAATCGACTTTCACTTTTTTAGGAGCAGCGAATAAATTTTTAACTGCCCTGATGTCAAGAGGGAAAAAGCTTGAGGACCGTGTGCGTGGAGCAGTAGCCAAAATAGTGAACAGAAAAATGTGGCATTTTCCTTAAGAAGGACTTCCCCATATTCGGTGCGTCACCTGACGGTATCGCAGACGATTTTGTCGTCGAGATTAAGTGCCCTGCGACACGAAAGTCTACAGAGGCATATATGAATACCAATGGCGACGTAACAGCGAAGTATTTCTCCCAAATTCAGCTCCAAATGTTTTTTTGTGACGTATCTTTGGGGCTTTTTGCGGTCGCAGACCCAGAATTTGAGAAAAATGAGTGCGTTACTTTGAAGTGGGTGAAAAAGGACGACGAATTTCTAAAGAAAATTCTCGAGGATAGTTCAAATTTTTGGTTTAATTTCGTTTTTCCTCATTTTCTGAAAATGTCAAGTTATCATGTTTTAATTTTATCTTTGATCTATTGTTCCTCCTGTTCAGAGTGGAGGTGCTCGAAGCAAACAGACCGATTTCATGTCGCTTCGCTCTCAGCTCGACTCTGAACGTTGCGTCACCACCTTGCATCTGTAGGAAATATGAACAGAATCTGTTGATTCGGTCAGGTTGAGGAGTTTAATGAATTGCCTACGTTAGGAGCACAGTTTTATTAACATAACGGTAGAACATCAAGTACAGCATTTCATTCACGAAGTATTTCGTCGTCTTCAATCGAAGGTGACGGAGTCTTATCAATGGCCTGGGGCTGATCTTTGACTGTATAAAGGTCTTCCTCGGGAAGATGCTCAACGTCTTCATCCTTTGTTTCTGTTAAGTTTTCGGGCAATATTAAAGTTACCTCTAAAAAAAAAGGAGAAAAAGAGGACAACTAGTTACCTTCATAGCTATGATGACGCGACACTAAATCTTGGACAATTTTCTTGCGGTTCAACTTTTCTACAGCGGTTGAGACTCGTATTTTCCCTAGAAAAACAATTTTATACTTATTTATTTTTAAATTCTGCTAAACACAGTTGGGTGCGTCTCAAGCTTATTTTGAGGAGAGAGGGCGAAACATTTTCTCACCTGTAACGAGCCTCCAAGAACTCCAGGCTTGAGCCGAATGTGAGTTCTGTATGAAGGCAGCATTCTCACGTACAGCAAGTTTTCCACGTCAGTTTCCAGCTACAAATATGAATAGACAGCACAACTAATACAGGCAAAGAGCTTTAACCAACATTCCTCAGAGCGGAAATCGACTAAAAGTTACTGTTGAGACACATAGATATGTAGTCCCAGAGCGCCTAACGAGGGATTCTTCATAATGCACTGAATATTAACATAGGGTTGTCTAGTGAAAGGACCTAAATTAAATACGAAATTTAAATGTTACTTACGTTGAAATGGTCTTCACAACAGTACAACGCACAGGTCGATAGAACCCCACCATAATCACGGCGACACGCTTTTACCCATTTCGCCCTGGTTGTTACATTTCTAGGGACCGAAATGAACAATTTCTCTCGATTTTTTGTTGTAGTGCTCTTGCACTGGGGAACGAAACAATTTTTATAGGAAACTTTATGCATGGATCACACACCAGTA
This sequence comes from Corythucha ciliata, assembly GCA_038030265.1. Taxonomy (NCBI): domain Eukaryota; kingdom Metazoa; phylum Arthropoda; class Insecta; order Hemiptera; family Tingidae; genus Corythucha; species Corythucha ciliata. The sequence goes on from CM075937.1 coordinate 49,424,051, forward strand.
AACATAAACAAACAATGGAAGCGAAAGAAAGGGTACCGTCCTTTCAGTCACGTGATTAGCGGTAACAGATAAGAACTTTCGCACAAAAAGTGTAGTCTAAAATCGTACCGGTGGTTCTCAGACAATCAATCAATTTACGTTAAACATTATTTAGTCTAAAATAATTGAATCATTTCAATAGAATAATGAACCGGCATCACACCCCGTATTCATTACAGAAGCCCCCTTAGAGGAAGTCTGAGAATCTGACGTCACGCGGGATTAGCCAATCACAAAGCGTTTTGGTGGCAATTAAAAATTCACTTTTTTCATTAATTATTGAGAAGTTTTTTCGCAAATATTTCTGTCTGTGAGTCATTTGTGGGCATTAATAAACCAATATAAAATATTTTTGAAAAAAAATCCGATCTATGCAAGTTTCCCATTCATTCGCCGTTTTATGTCGAGAGTCTCTTCTAGTTCGATCCAAATTTTTTCGTCGACTCTCTTCTTGAACTGAAATTACGCAAAATGTCGCTGAGAGATATAGAAATGGAATAAAGAACAATTTGAGCTTACAAATTCTCCTGAGGATAACGCTTTTGACGCTTTCGTGACAATCATTTTAATCCATATGCCGTTCAATATGGTCATTTGAACGATCAGAAAATCTGCAATTAAGTAGGACGGTACAAAACCGACGTAGCGATGACGGTTTACAAAAAATCTGCCCGAAAATTAAACGTTAGAGAAACGTATCTAGGTCGTTGCTCTGTGGACAAGCTTACGATGGCAAGGCCACAGAGTGCCACCAAATTGTTCTAATGAAGAACCAATGGATGAGGCAGATTATAACGAATGTTTTTGTCACCTTGGGTAGATTTAACCATTCAGCTACCTTAAAGCCCTATTTGGACACACAAACATAAAACAATTGTCTCGACGTTACAATAGCGTCATGCGTCATAAAATCTTACGCTTGCGAAAGGACCGCAGGTTTCCAGCATGTAAAACACAAGTATCCCCAAACGAACTTCATTGGCTGTCCAAGTAATGACGATCAATAGGAATCCGAGAATGTGGTGGTATATACGCATGCCCCAATCAAGGGGTTCGTGCTTTTTAACGGCTAGTACTGTTCCATCGATGACGAAAAACGCTGCCGCGAATAAGTAGAACCACTCTTCAGAAACTGTGACGCTCTTGGGGTAATCGTTAGATCAATTTATTAAGGAGAATTTTATTTTTGAGTGAATCTTTTTACTTGAAAAGGGTTGTTTGACCAGTAAACATCCAAGCCCCATAACTTGGGTTCTTCGTTTAAGCAGTACCAGCTTAAAATGACTAAGGGAATTGTGTACAGTGTTACCCAACTGGAAAAAATTGAAGATTGGAGTGGTTTAGAGGTAATACAATGTCGAGATTGAGGTCCTTGTCTCACCAGTCTTCAACGAATTTATCCAAATCTGAGACTTGATCTTGCATTCGACGAATCTTCACCCAATTTTCTACTTGATCTCGAGTCAACCCCGTCGCTTCTGTAATCCTCTTCATAACGCCAGCGTCTCGCGTTGAATTCCACCGTCCTTGGACGTAAAGCCGTTCCAGTTCATTACAGAATGGGGCACTTTTCGATCTGACACTGTTAATATTCAATCGTTTGCCCCATTTTGCGAACACGAACCTTTTTTTTTTTTTTTCGCGCGTCCATGGGGAGAGGGGAGGGGGCGTTAACATTCGAGAATTCAATTGAAAAAAAACCACAAATTTCCAACCTGATAAGAATCCATCTCAATAGTCCCATACCAACGATGACTGGAATTAATTGAGTCGCCAGCCTTTGAAAAGTTGGAAAAACTAAATCGTCTCTCGCTTGTACATCCTCCCAAGTAACATTATGCGGTAACCAAAACTCCGGGGCTTGAAAATATTTCAGGAACGTGCCAGACATTTTTTTTTTTCGATTCTAACCGACGACTCCGCTCTTTATTAGTGACGGTGGGATTTTAAAGTTGCAGAGTGGTGGAGGAAGAAATTATGGTGTGGGTGGGGGAGGGCAAGGAACGAGAAAGATTTCATTTTAATGTATGGATACTTTTAGGTAATTATAAAGACAAAGATGAGTAAATTAAAATTGCAATTGCACTAACGAAACGTTCGCACTCACGAACCCCCACCTGCCCTTGAACCCTGTTCTGAAGGAAACAATCAAACCAATTTGTTCCTTTTTTCATGCCACGGGATTTTGGAGTTATTAAAACCAAAATGTTCTCATACATAGAAAACGGGAAATTATAATTATGAGATATTATAAGATGTTTTCATTGCTTAGTATGAACAAAATTTATTGAGATCATAATTATAAAGAATTCGGCTATTTATAATACGGCCTCTCAAATGCTTAAAAAAGTAAGCATTTCCTTAGTAATAATGCAAAGTTTGGACGTGTGAAACATAATGTCGTACGGTGCTATTGAATTTCTCGTCAGTTATGGCGAGCTCCCACACTTCTGATGGCGGCGTGAAAACGACCGAATTTGCATGGAACCGTGCAATTTGAGTCCCACGCCGGTCGTGTCCATTATTTTTTGCCCTCCACAGAATTGAACTAACTGGCATCTATATTTTTGTTGTTGAATAATTAACTTTAAATTAATTATACTTTTTTTCTTGGCGTCCTCTTGCATGATGTGAGGCTTGTGGGAATCTCCCAAGACGATCACAACTTCCCAGTCGTTTTCAATAAATTGTAAAGATTCTCATAATTTAATACGCGAAAAAAAAAGTAATTAAAAATACAAACAAAAAACAATAACTCCTCGATACATTTCACACCCTCAGCGAGCTTACATCCAATAATCCACACTCATTTCTGATTTCATTTTGTCCCGAAGCTCAGCGTGGTAAAAATGAGAGAGAAAAAAAGGTCACTGCATCGTAAACTCGACGCTTTTAAAATGATTGTGAACCTTTTTTTGACTTATTATTTAGCAATAATAAGTCTTTGTTATCGTATCGCAAAATATTCTTTGACCCCCCCCCCTCAAAATTTGTAGTTTTAACGTTACAAAGTGCGTAGAATCCAAATATGAAAAAAAAAAAAAAAAAAAATGTCCGTCCGCCGTCCGGGCCATATCTTGCCCTAGGATTGCTCGAAAAAACTCGTTCTTTCGCACACAGACTCCATTTGGGGTCTTATTGAGGTGTTATTTTCGCCTTGAAGGAGTTGAGACTATTTGAATGCTTTAAAGTTTGTTTAAATGTCATTATAATACACCAGCGCTTCGAATAGCTTCAATTATTTTATTTATGGACTGCTCATTGTCACTTAGTTTTAGCTGTGAATAAGCGGGTTTTGGCATAAATGTATTCGTGATTTAGCGTGTTTCTCTATTTTTACAGCGTATTAACGCTTTTTCTCCATTTTAGACCGGGCTCATGTTTCATGCCGAGACGCCTATTGTGTTATGGGCCTCTGGGATGTGGTGTATCCAAGGGGTGGACATAATATCCCCCCGCCACCCCAACGCACAAAATGACATAAAAAAAAGGGGAAAAATTTACTTTTTGTAACATTATCGTTGGAAACACGCATATTTCTTCTTCTTTCACGAATTATACATGATGGTTTTCGCACGATCACGGAGGGAAGTGATACTTCCCCTTCGCCAGGTACCTCAACAGGGAAGTTGATTTTTACTTGAAAAGATGAGCTAGGTGAAAAAAGTATTTTTTTTCCCACTCACTAGTGAAGCAAATTAAGGCAGAATGCCAATAATTTCACATTTTCCCTCGCAAGCGAAGGAAACAGGAAGGCTTTCACTCACTAGTGAAGGAAAGTGAAAAAAAGTTCTGTATTCAATTATCTTACCCTTGCCTCCGAACACATGCAGGAAAGACAACTAAACCTGTTAGTCGTGCGAAAAATAATATCCACAACTCGTGAGGAAGAAGCTTTCACTCTGCTAGTTGTTTTTAGTTCACTCGGCCCCGCCTCGTGAGCCAAACACAACTCGCAGGTAAAACTCCACTTCCCTCACTTGTTGTGAAATATACTATTATTTCACTTGTCTCGCGAAAAATATCGGCAATATCTCAATTCACTTGCTCGTATTTATTTAGCCGACTCGGCTTTGCCTCGCCAGCCAAACAACGTAGTCGCAAGTAAAATGGCACTTGCGTGTCTCGTTATATGTAAGATACTATTTTTTTTAAAAACAACTGATTATTTTAGAGCCTAGGGGATAAACCTTTCACTTTATCGCCGTGACCCAAAAAATCAGCCCATGTTTTAATAAAAAAATACTGTACATACCGCGTCAAAAAAGTGATTTTGGGGATTTGGGGGGGGGGGGGCAAGGGCTACGCCTCGCCCGTCCAATCTTTTCTTTCGGCCTCGAAAAAATTGCTTTCTTGCCTAGGCATATAATCTATTATTCCTAACATCATTCTTAAAGAAGTGTCTTTGACACCTCTTATAACCCAATGATTATAACCCAAAAAGGTCAAAGTCAGTTGATTATGTTGGTGAGTTGGTAGAAGAATTGAGGCAGGGAAGCCCGCTTTCATCTTACGCGCTTCTTTTGTTTCTTCTTTTTTATTTCTCTGGAATGAAGTTGTGTGGCAAATGGGAGACTTTACGGAACCCTTAAATTAAATGAACCTAATTGGCTTTAAAAGGCTTTGAACGACCGAAGGTAAAAAAAGCGTACGATCCTTAGGCGTATAATCGCACTACAAACTCCACCGATGATGGCACTCGACTTCGTCTCGTGTCACAAACGTCGTGCCCCGTTCGTTAAGGGGGAGTTGCACATGTGTTTCCTCGACCCCCCTCCAATCATACCTCGCCTACTCGGCGTTACGGAAATTACCGCCGTATTTCTGCACCAATTGTGGACTTCGAGGGCTCATTTCGAGGGCTCATTTCCTCAATCAGGAAATTCCGCACAAGCGTCAGTGTGACGATTGTTTTAAGGCACGATTTTGGTGCAATTACAAAGCTCTTTGGTCATTAATCAGTAGTGTATCACTTATCTCCCTTCGTGCCATGAGCCACCAAGGAAGGAAAGCAAAGTATAAATTCATCTATCGTCGTCATATGTAATCATTGAGGCGAGAATAGGATCACTCGTCACTAATATCACACATACTTTGATTTCGCGCCCTTAACTTTTCGAGACGAGACCGAGACTTTCGAGACCGAGACCGACTTTTCATGATCGAGACCGAGACCGAGACGAGACCGACTTTTCATGAGCGAGACCGAGACCACTCGAGTCAGTATTGTGGAAGACGAACGATTCACTCTTCAGGCAGCAAATAATTCACCGATACCCGTCTATGGGACAGAACACAGGAAACTAGACCTTGGTATTCGCCGAACATTTCCGTGGCGTTTCATATCAGCAGACGTAGCACACCCTATCCTTGGAGCAGATTTTCTTGCTCACTATGGTCTATTAGTGGATCTCCGTAAACGAGAACTCATCGACAGCACCACTGGGTTGAGCATGAAAGGACGCCTCATGCCAACTTTGACATTATCGATACATTCGATGCCTCAAGAAATAAAATTCAAGGATATTTTCGAGGAATTTCCGGCTGTGACGAAACCAATGTCAAGAACTCCAGTTGACAACAAGGGGATATTCCACTACATCGAGACGAGAGGACCACCGACTTACTGTAAAGCAAGACGTCTCGCACCTGACAAGTATCAAGCAGCCAAGAAAGAGTTCGCACGAATGGTTGAAGAGGGGATATGTCGCCCTTCTAGAAGTCCCTGGGCAAGCCCATTACACGTGGTTACCAAGAAGGATGGTTCGCTTCGACCTTGTGGAGACTATCGTCAATTGAACAGTCGCACAATTCTAGATCGTTACTCCATCCCCAATATCCATGATTTCACATACCACTTACATGGAACCAAAATATTCTCCACACTAGATCTCAATCGCGCCTACTATCACGTACCCGTTTCTCCTGAGGATATACAAAAAACTGCCATCTTGACACCCTTCGGATTATTCGAGTTCGTGAAAATGAGTTTCGGATTGAGAAACGCCGCACAGACATTTCAAAGATTCATCGACCAAATTTTCATTAATACACCATTCGTTTTCGTGTACCTTGATGACATTTTGGTAGCCTCAAAAAACTCCTCGGAACACCGAGATCATTTACGAGAAGTCCTACGTCTCCTGGAAACCCATGGGCTTACAGTAAATTTGATCAAGTGCGTAATCGGTCAGAATGAAGTAAAATTCCTGGGACACAAAGTATCAGCAAGCGGGATATCTCCACTCAAAGACCGGGTACAAGCGATTCTCGACTTCCCTACGCCAAAAACTGTCCAAGAATTACGACGTTTCCTTGGAATGATAAACTTTTATCGGAGGAATCTAGTGAACGCGGCATCAATTCAAAAACCTCTCAACGCGTACTTACAGACCTCAAAGAAAAACGATAAAACACCAATTCCATGGGACCCTGAAAGTCGAAAAGCGTTCGAAGGTCTGAAGCAACTATTGGCAAATGCATCACAACTTTCACACCCAGTACCCGACGCCAAGTTATATCTCAGAACAGACGCCAGTAACTGCGGTATGGGAGCTGTCTTAGAACAATTAGTTGGTAATGTGGTCGAACCTCTCGGTTTCTTTTCTAAATCCTTCAGCAAAGCCCAACAAAATTATAGTACGTACGATCGCGAGCTCCTCGCTATTTACGAAGCTATTCGCCACTTTCGTTTCATGTTGGAAGGGAGAGATTTTATAATAATTACCGATCATCAACCTCTGACACACGTTTTCGCTCGTAACTTTTCGACCATCTGTCCACGAAGACTTCGGTATCTGAATTTCATATCACAGTTTACGACAAAAATCGAATATACGAAAGGGGAAGAAAACGTGGTCGCAGATTCACTCAGCAGGATAGAAGGAATGTGCTTGTCAGACGATTACACCTCCTTAGTTTCGGCACAGGAAGCCGATACCACTCTAACGTCTCTTCTCTCAAAAACAAACTTGCAATTCGAACGCGTGCCTATACCGGGTACAGAAGTTCGTTTGTTATGCGAGACTTCAAACGGCACTACTCGCCCTTACTTGCCAGAAGAATATCGAAAGGCTACCTTTTTGAAGCTCCACCAACTTAGTCACCCAGGCATCCGCGCCTCGCGACATTTAGTCTCTCAGAGATATTTTTGGCCATCGATGAATAAGGATATTGGAGATTGGGTCCGACAATGTATCTCTTGTCAGACGTCTAAGATCACTCGACACACCCACTCACCAGTTGGAATCATCGCTCCTACAATGAGGTTGGAACACGTCCATCTCGATATAATTGGGCCTCTACCTCAATCTGATGGAAAGAGATATTGTCTCACGATGGTGGACAGAACATCCCACTGGGCGGAAGCCATCCCTTTGATTAATATCGAAAGCAATACCATAGCTAGAAAATTTTATAAACATCGGATTTCACGATTTGGTGTGCCCCTCAAAGTCACAACAGATCAGGGTCGGCAGTTCGAGTCAGAACTATTTTACAAATTAATTCAAATGTTGGGCATCAGAAAATTTCGAACTACGCCTTATCACCCTCAAAGTAACGGGGCTATCGAGCGGTGGAATCGTTCTCTAAAAACGTCGTTGACTGCGTACCTTGATTCCTCTAGCTGGGTTAGGTCGCTCCCCTCGGTTCTTTTAGGACTCCGAACAGCTCTCAACGGAGAAGAAGGACTCTCAGCTGCAGAGATTCTCTATGGTCAACCATTACGGTTACCAGGAGAATTTTTCGTGAAAACTCCAAACATAAATACGTTCGATGATCTAGCAAAATTGATACAACGTGATATCACCCGAATCAGGGAACCTCCGCATCTTGCCAAAGCCTATGTACCTAAAGATCTGGCAAATTCCACCCACGTCTTCTTACGAAACGACACTGGGAAGAGAACAATTCAACCACCATATTCTGGGCCTCATAAAATATTGGAACGCGACTCAAAAACAATGAAAATTCAACTACCCAACCGAGCTATCCGGGTATCACTCGACAGAGTAAAACCGGCCTACGTATTGAAACGACCAGTTGATACATTCCCTTTGACTTCTTCCACGGAACTTTCAACATCTATGGAACATCACTCGAACCCTCACTCATCTGATCACTCAGCTGATCTTCAACTTGATACCGAAAATGAGGCACCTTCGGTAGTTAACAACGAGCTTCAACGGCCTCACTATGTAACACGGTCAGGGAGGATATCACGCCCTCCGGTTCGTTTCGATCCATGCAACATGTGATTATTCCCATTAGCTTTTTAGAAAAGAAGCATTCCACTAATGAAGTTCGAAGATATCCTCAAGGAGCTCCGCGAGTTAAGAGCGCAATGTGAACAACCGGTGCAATATTTCATGAGTCCACAAATACAATGGACCACACCGAAAAGGATAGATCTCGGCGAGGGAACCGTACAGAACGTACCCACACCACTCGAACAACTAAAGTTGCCCCGCAGGAATCAGACAACACATACTCCACAACGTTGGAGGCAGAAAACCAACTCCTTAAGAGGTCAGGTAACAACCATCAACGCAAATACTAAGGCCGTCCAGACCTTCTAACATGTGCGGAGCATGATGGAGCAAACTGGGGGGACGTGTGTGAAGGCTTCACTTCGTTTAACTAAAAAAGTCTTCAACAGCGTCTCTACTAAGCAGGCTTCAACCTAAACATTATTTTATAGTTTGTCTCCATCATAACTAAATAAAGAAGGGATGAACTGACGGAGGGGAAAAAACAGTATATAAAGAGATGTTTTTTCCCTTTTCAAGCATTCTCGAGTCAGTCTTCAAACCTGTCTTTTGGAGTAAAAAGTCTTGTGTTATTAATCTTTAAAGTAGACTACCGCTTCCGCCAGAGTGGAGACCCGAGGGCCAGTACCGAGAACGTACCACCCCTCGACTCCGCTTCACCGGAGTGTAGAAAACTTAAAGAAAAACTGCTCATTCCGGTGAGAGTGAAGACCCGAGGGCCAGCACCGAACACGTGTCACCCTTCGACTTCACTCAACCGGAAAGTGCACGGTCAACCTCTGATTGCGTAGAGACCCGAGGGCCAGTACCGAGCACGTGCCACCCCTCGACTCTACCAATCAGAAGATAGCGTTTCGGTGACAGATCACACGCAAAAGATTGTTCTTGGAAAGGCATCCTACAACACTGAATACTTTAGGACTGAAAACAGAAAAGTAATGCATTGCATATTTCAACTTAATGATAGCGCATGGATGTCGAAATTAATATAAAATATAATTCAATCCACTTGTTTTCTCTTGGAAGAGCCTGACAGAGGACGCGTCTTCTTGGCACTTGTAACGTTGTCTATAAAAAATGTCGAAATGTCTTCCGGGTCGCCTTCTACATCCGTCGGGTCTTCTATATATATACCTACACAGTCAAACTCCACGAGTGGGTTCCGGTCGATTCTCACATGACTCTGGTACAACCCTTCTTACAGGCACCGGAAACCATCTTGAAGAGTAGGGAAGAAAGCCGGATCATTAGACATTTGAGAAAGCCCGAATCCTATATCAAAAGCCAAAACTCAACGGTGACTGTCACATTTACCATAACAGAGAAAATTATAGCTGTCGAAAGTCGGGGAAATTTGGGCTTTCAGTGGTGGATGTTATTTTTATATTATCGATTCAAATTATCTATTATGGGTATTCACGGAAATCAACACTATTTAGATATTCAACTTATGGCGACATTTAAACTGGGCTTTCAATTTGTGTACACTATATTATGTTATATACCCAATTATTAATCCATGGGCATGCGCCACTCGAAACGTATACATCTCATTTGCCCCCTCGTTAGTTGGTCATGAGCTTCTTACAAATATACATCTCACCTCATGAAGGCGTTTTCTTCCTACTCTATCCTCCCTGATACATAACAGTTGGCGACGAGGATCACCAGGCTATTCGCGTTCGCGATGTTTTCGGGACTTTCCCGCGATAGTTCTGTGTCTGCGTTAATTTCAGTTATTTTCTACGCTTCAGTTTATTTTATTTTATTTTTTTTACATTTCATTGTCTGCATTGCTCTCGGGACGCCATGAACGATCCCCCCGCACCTACCCCCGGCCTTGCCGAACTCACGGCAGCGCTCAACAGGTTCGTCTCGCGACTGACGCCATCACCGGCAGCGGCCACACCCTCTTCTACATCGTCAGGCCCCAGGTCTGTTCAAGAAATTTTACAAACTCAATCGCTCAACTTCGAGTCGTATGACGAAGCACAAGAACCGTTTGACTCCTACATTCAACGGCTCGACAATTTTTACATGATAAAAGGCCTGACAGGGACCGATCCGGCTTCAGACCAGGCAAAGGTACGAATTCTTATTAACTGCCTCGGCCCGAAGAATTACCAGCTATTGTCAAGCTTAACTGCACCGGACCTTCCGACCACAAAAACTTCAAATGACCTCATTAAATTACTATCGGAACATCTCAGCCCACGGTCAAATATTCTTACAGAGCAGCATCGATTCCTGTCTCGCATCCAACATACAGGCGAGTCATTGTCCAACTATATTTCTGGGCTAAAACACCTCGCACAGAAAGCAAATTTTAAATCGACCTGTACATGCAAACGCCGAATGTTCGCTTTCTGTCATGCAATTGATGCTACGAGCTCAATTTATTCGTGGTGTTAGCGATTCTGACATTCCAGTGTGAAATATTCCAACCGATCGGCGTAGCCACAGTCGACGTCTCCTATAAAGGAAAAAAACACAAACTAGAGCTATTCGTCGTGGGAAAAAATTGTTCATCCATACTAGGACGCGACTGGATTCGGAAACTCCACGTAGACTTTCATGACATAAAGGCCATCACGAATCCCGCTGAACAAACAAATATAAATATCACTGTTTCCGACATAATAAAACAATATTCTGATGTTTTCCAGGGAGTTGTCGGACAAGTACCAAATCACACCTGTCGTTTACACCTCCGTCCTGACGCAAAACCTCGACCAGTTCCGTATGCACTACGTGAACGAGTGGACCACGAGTTAGAGACACTCGAACAGCAGGGAATCATAACTCGTGTTGAACACTCAGATTGGGGAACACCAATCGTCGTGGTACCAAAAAGTGACTCAACAATACGAATTTGTGCTGATTACAAAGTAACCGTAAATTCACAGCTAATGGACGCTCGCTATCCCATACCCAGGATAGAAGACATTTTTAACAAAATGCGTCATGGACTTTATTTCTGTACCCTTGACATTTTCAAAGCGTATTTGCACCTTCCAACAGATGATGAAAGCGCTAAAATTCAAACCATTTCCACCCATCCAGGGACATACAAGGTCAACCGCTTATTCTTTGGCATTAAGACGGCGCCGAATGAATTTCACCAATTCATCGACCAATTCATACAAGACCTCGACGGAACAGCGGCGTACTTCGACGACCTAGTCGTCCAGGGACGAACGCTCGAAGAGTGCAAACATCGCCTCATCCAAGTTCTAAACAAATTACGTCGTTACAATTTACATTTAAATGAATCTAAATGCAAATTCTTCAAAAAACAGATCAGTATCTGGGACATGCAATCAGTTCTGAGGGACTACAAAAATCCTCTGACAAAATACGAGCGATACTCGAAGCGTCACATCCACAAAATGCGGATCAAGTAAAACAATTTCTAGGACTAGTCTTATACTACTCCCGCTTCCTGCCTAACGCTTCTCACGTTCTACACCCGCTATACAAACTTCTCAGAAAAGATCAAAATTTTACATGGACAGCTGACTGCGAAAACGCATTCAACACAATCAAAACAGAAATCGCTAGTGACAATGTATTAATTCCATTTCATCCTGACTACCCAATTACACTAGCGACAGATGCGGTACTCTCGCATACTTGCCCTGACGGAAGCGAGAGACCGATAGCCTTTGCGTCGCGCTCACTGTCAAACGCGGAAACCAACTATAGTCAACTAGACAAAGAAGCGACAGCTGTATATTGGGCTTTTCGAAAATTTTTCGACTACATTTACGGACGGAAATTCAAACTTATCGTGGACAATAAACCGATGATGATGATCTTACACCCACAAAAACAGTTACCGCCGTTAACTTCATCTCGTATGCTCCGCTACGCCCAGTATCTATCAGGATTTGACTACACCGTTGACTACCGCTCAACCCTTGCCCACACTAACGTTGACTATTTGTCTCGCAATCCGTTACCTTCATCCGAACATGCTCTCCAACTTGTCGATGATGACTTTACGTGTCACGAAAACACTATTTCTCAAGTTACGTCCACTACAATAACATCAAGGGACCTACAGATAGAAACGAGCGTGGACCCCGAATTGTCACTGCTAAAAGAAAAACTCTTGAATGGAACAATATGCGACCCGGAATTATCCGTCCATCAAGGTATTCTCTTCAGAGGACAACGCGTAATAATTCCTAAAAAGTTCCAGGCTTACGTTCTCAACGAACTACATGAGACTCACTTGGGAATGGTCAAAATGAAAATCGTTGGCTCGCGCAACTTGCTATTGGCGAAACATTGACACCGACATCGAAGCCTTGGTTAGAAGCTGTAGACATTGCTGCTTAATTAAAGGTGACCCAGCACATGCGCCACTTCACAAATGGGAATCCCCTGCCACGAACTGGCAACGCATACACATGGACTACGCTGGACCCTTCTTCAATCACCACTTTTTTATAGTTGTTGACACCCGATCCAAATGGCCTGAAATTTTTGCTTCAAAAACTGCCCCCACTTCTGCCCAAACTATCCAGTACTTACGTATGATTTTTTCAAGGTTTGGATTACCGGAATCGCTCGTAAGCGACAACGCTTCGATCTTCAAGTCCGAAGAGTTTTCATCTTTCTGCGCCCACAATGGTGTACGCCAGCAATTTATTGCTCCCGGGCATCCTGCCACAAATGGTCAGGCAGAACGCTACTGCCAAATTCTAAAACAAAAACTTCGTAGCATGCAGGACGATCCCGGCACTATCACTGACAAACTCCTCACGCTACTCTTCAAATACCGTGCTACTCCATTAGCGTGCGGCAAGTCACCTGCAGAACTAATGCTCCACCGACGTCTCCGAACCAAATTGGACATACTTAGACCCGGAGCTGACGACTTTTACAGCATTGAAGCGCCCCAACCACCTTTAAAGACGTACTTCCTCGCTGGTGAAAGGGTGCAAGCACGTAACTATTCCACAGGTCTCAAATGGAATCTTGGTTTCGTAATCAACCGGCTTGGTCGATTACACTATCTTATTGCTTTAGACAATGGACACACTATAAAGCGTCACTTTAATCAATTGCGTGCCACAGATGTGTCACCAGACGCACCGGACATGCATACCCCACCGGACACCAATCGACCCTTTGTATTACCAAACTTTTCTGTTCCAGGCTTGTCTTTCCAGCCACGGAAATCAGGTTTCCCACGGGCCTCGTAGAGGGCCTCGCTTCGGTCTCCAGAACCGTTGGCACTCCCTCCGCCTCCTAAGGAACCAGAGCCGTCGGAACACCAGTCGCCGCCGGCTGCGGCCACGCCTAGCCGCTCGAGCACACTCTCTCCTCCACTTCGACGCTCCAACCGCGATCGACGACCTGTCGAAAGACTCAACTTATAATTTTTTTGTTTATTGTTCATTTTACTTTTCTTTCATTTTCCTGTTATTTTCACTTTAGCTATGTTTCCATCTGCTTAATTTTAATTTTTATTGCTTCTTACTTTTCGATTGTTATTGTTTTCAAACTACAGAGGGAGACTGCTATAGTATACCCGATTATTAATCCATGGGCATGCGCCACTCGAAACGTATACATCTCATTTGCCCCCTCGTTAGTTGGTCATGAGCTTCTTACAAATATACATCTCACCTCATGAAGGCGTTTTCTTCCTACTCTATCCTCCCTCATACATAACACTATATTAATTGATCCAGCATGATCTCTCTCAGATGATCGAAAATCCGTATCGGAGGCGTATCGAGAGCAGTGCATAAAAATATGCTGCAAGTCTTTCAGTGTGTGGTCTTACCTTTTTAATAAGATGAAATACGCCACAAATTCTGCTACTATATCTCACGATTATACGACACATTAGTCCCTCGGGCCAAATTAGATGTTCGGAAGCAGGGTACCTGGGGATTTTAGTATTGACTTTCCCGTCTCGATTTCACTTTTTGCCTGAGAGCACTGTTTCACGCTCTCTCTGAAATTCTAAATGGGTTAATAAAATAATAAACTTGAACTATGCAGTCTTAGGCGAATAAATAAAGTAACGGTAGCAAAACATGAAATAGTGGGGAGGGCACGACCCTTTAGGACAAAATTACGGGTCGCGACCCAAGTGTGGATAACAGACGGCGATCCAGCCAGGAAAAGCCCGCGACTCATAGGCTGAAAACCACTATCAAACCCAACCACTATCAAGACATTGGAGATAACAAGTCGTTTGGCCTCATCATTCAGTCTAGTCTAGCACAATAATTAGTACTATCATGATCGTTAAAGGTTTCTACAATGTCACAGCTAACGAAAACGAAGAACCATAGGCAGCATTTTGGACTGTTGACAAATTTGACGAGCTATATCTTGGAAACGATAATACATTTAGAACCCGCTTTAGGCTGGTTTTCTCAGAAATTTTCTCAACTTTGAAAAGTTACTTCGAAGCCTCAACCGAGAAATGGCTAGTTTAGCGTGAAGGAGCCACAACCCCAAAAAAGTCCCACATTTTTGTGGTGTTTCGAGAATTCCAGGATGATCCCGATGTCTTTCGAGGTCAACAATTTGAATACGTCATACCAGAACCATCCCAGACAATATAAAATAAAAAAATCATCTACCCTAATTATTGCAACCTGACCCCCCGTTTTTAGTTCTTATTTTACTGGACTAAACAATTTCATTACAAAATTGAAAATTCACTCAGAAAGGGCAATTTTCGCATCAAAGAATTGAATGCAGCTGAACATTTCTCAAAGTCAATCGCCGCAAAGAAAGAAGCAAGACAGAAAAGGGATGATTTGGAGGACGCTCTATTGGAGCATACACTGGCACTGTTCTCCCCAGGCCGAAGGAGAGCCATTGAGAGATCGATAAAGGCCAAAACACAGAGTAATGCTTCAGGTTGGCTCTCGGTCGTGCCTTTACAAAAGCATGATTTCGATCTGTCACCATACGAGTTCAAAGACGCAATCGCCATCAGGTACAAAAGGGAGCCATTCAAGATGCCTAAAACGTGTGATGGATGTGGCAATAGTCAGTTCACACTGGAACACGCGTTATAGACTGCAGAACAGGAGGCCTGGTCACAAGACGCCACAATGAGGTCCGGGATGTACTGGGTGAACTGATGGCAACAGCATGGGGCAACTGCGTGAAGGAGCCAATCATAAGAGAGGCTTCAAATTCAATTTCAGCACTGCGTGGAGATTTAGCGTGCCGGGGGGTCTGGGAGCCACAGAGGGAGGCGTTGTTTGACGTCCGTGTCGTAGACACTGACGCCCCCTCTTACGGCTCCCGGTCTGTCTCGGCGGTTTTGTCCAGCGCTGAGCAGGAAAAAAATGAGGAAATACAACAGTGTGGCTGAAGATCGACACGCAACATTCACGCCACTTGTATGCTCCGCAGATGGAATGTTCGCCCCCCCCCCCCAGATGAGTGTCTTCATCAAGGTATTAGGAGAACGGCTGGCAGATAAGTGGCATCGCCCTCAGTCAGCGGTAAGAGGTTGGATGCGGGCTAGGATCTCGCTGGCAATTCTCCGGGCGTCGAGCATGTGTCTGAGAGGCACACGGAAGAAATGGAGATCTGCAGAGCTCGGCTTTGGCGATGGTGCAGCTGCTCAGCTGGGAATGTGAAAGTTGAAGATCGTGCATTTCGATGAAGAACCCACGCAATTTTTGTTATAAATTAGTGTATTTTTGTTATTAGTTTGTAAAATTCACTGTTTTGATAATTATGATTAAATAAGAGCAAAAAGAAAATTGGTTCTTGAAAAAAAAAAAAAAAATCGCATTATATTGGCAATTTTTCATACAATATGTCATTTTCTTAATAAAATTGACTATTTTCTTATCAAACTGACGTTGTACTCATCAAATTGACACCTTTTAGACTGAAAAGTTCCTAATAAAATCAACCATTAAATGCTTATAGCCTTAAGATGTCTTAAATAAAATTGAAATTTTTCTTTTGAAACAGACAATTTTGTTATGAAATTGACAATTTTTTCGTGAAACCGACGAGTTTTTTCGTGAAATGGACAATATGTCACCTTAGCATTGCTCTTGGCGATGAATTTCGCGTATTTGTTGTCCTTGATGCTGAATTTTACCCTGAATGTGGTGATTCACGTGAGTTTTTTCCCGAATGTTACGTTTTGCCCGCCGTGGGGCATTTTGCGTAGTTTACTCGTTGTGCAGCGGCCTTTCGAAAGAGTTTTTTTTTTTTTTTTTTTTTTCCTCACAATGTGACGTTTCACTTAAAGTTTGCCCTTGGCGTGACCTTTCACGTAAATTTTACCCTAGACGTGGTGGCGTTCAACGTAAAATTTCACCTCCGCGAGGGTTTTTTCCCTTTAAATAGCTGGGCTCTTCGCGTCTGTCGAGAACCTCTGACCCTTGGGTCTCTGAGAAATGAATGGGCTTTTGGAAGAGTTTTGATTTTTTTTTTTTTTTTTTTGCGCAACTGACCTTAACTCCAAGGGAGGGGCCACAACCCCTTCCTTGGATCCACCACTGCAAGAAATAAACGGTAATTCAAAGCTATATCCGCTTATAGCGCGTATTATGCCAAGTTTAAGCCCCGAATGAGTGCTTTTTGTCAACTTTACCATCAGAAAATTAGCGCTTTTCTCAATTTTGGCCACGTGTGTACGTTTTTCTCAATTTTAGCCGTGGATTAATTAGCGTAGTAGTCCCCCCCCCCATAAAATACATAAATAATATGCGCTTTCACTCAACATTAGCAGCAAAGTAGCGTTTTTATCTCGTGAATTACATATATGTTTCTTCCTCGAGTTGGCTTTTTCCACAATTTTAGCTGGAAATTGGAGATTTTTATTTTATATTTTATTTTATTTTTTAACAGGGTTCAGGGAATTATAGCACTTCAATCGCAGTTTGAGCTGAAAATTAGGGGTTTTCTCAAGTGTTTTACTTAACATCAGTCGCAAAACAGCGGGGTTTTCTAAAGTTTTGCTAGTAATCAGCATTTCCAGTGTTCACATTACGCTATGGATTAGCTATTTTAGCACTTTTTTCCCTCCAACTCAAGGCTCAAAGTTGCAATATTAGACGCAAATTGCCACATTTCTCAATTTTAACCGAGAGTTCAGGGACGTAGCCAGCTTTTGATCTAGGGGTGGGCAACTTCACGTGAGAACATTTAAGTCAGATGCGTCCGGCGCGACAAATCGATAATTCGACCCCAGAAACTGAATTAGCACAGATAAAGGGTCGTTAGACGTCAAACCATCTCGTTATTGCATTCTATTACGGAGTTTTTGTTCAATAACTGACAATCACCCAGGTTTTCACCCAGTAAGTGATATTCTTGGAAAACTAGATTTAGAGACGAAGGGGGTGCCTTTCATGAACTCGCAGACCAGCGTAAACTCCCGTGAACAAGCGCGAAGTTCACGATCTTAGGAAATGACAGCTTTTCTGAGAAGATCGCAGGAAGACTGGTACTGAAGGGGCACATGAAATTGATATTTTGGTGGATCTTGGGCTTAACAAAATAGTTTTTGAAGAGCAAGAGCCAAATCTGTGAAATAGATGAGCCAATCCTTCGAAATTGGGTTTTCAGCGCAAACCCAACACCCACGAGCTTCAGAGGGGGCCCCATGTTATCTCGGGCCAGGGGCCCCAACTTAAGTTAAGACGGCCCTGGTTGCACACCAAAACGACAAATTCCAACAACAAATGTTCCATATGGCGTGCCCCAAGGCTCTATTTTGGGGCCTGTGCTATTTTTTATTTTGCTATTTATACTATGCGTGGGGGCATAGTCCTCACCTCAAGCGATAGTTTCTCTCCAGCGGAAAGCTGTGAGAATTCTAGCGAATTGGACTTTTAAGGATGATTGCAAGTCCAACTTTAAACAGCTTGGAATTTTACCTTTGCCCTCAGTATATATTTATTACTCCTTGCTCCATCTATACGCTGATAAAAATCGCCGCTGAAATGGCTTTGGAGTGCAGGATTAGCACACTAGTGGCCGATCCAAGGGAGTGGCCACAGGGGCCATGGCTCCTCCCTTGAAATCGCGAGGTCACTTTCGCATAAACATAATCAAAACCACCTCCCAAAATCTAACGAGGGATTGCCACATTCTCAAATTTTAGGGTGAAAGGTTCTGTTCTGAGGCAGACGAGATTTGTTAGTCCCCCCCCCCCTTCCCCCGAAGCGTTTTTAAAAGAAAAATACTGTGCCTTAAACGGTCCAGAAATGAATATTTCACGTCATGGTCGTCGGTATCGGTCGATTCTATTGACTCCAGGGTCACCCAGTACGAGCGAACGGTGACAAAACGAATATTTTGTCTCAATTGTCTCAATTTTGAGGTTTCCCTGTGTAGAGACACCCCAAAATAGAAAGATTCAGCCGCCGATCAGACTTGGTATTATAGGAGGGGCTTGGAAAATTGTATGTTTCGCTCTACTAGAAATGGCTTGACATCCATCGACTGCTTTAAAATAGCCAAACTATGGCTATTCCCACCAAAAAAACAGCGAAACTGACTGCAATCGTACCCCAAAGTGGTTAAACTAACGATTAGCGCCTAGCAAATGACTGAACTGACTATATTCGCGCCCTGAAAATTACCAAACTGTAAATTCCCGCTCTAAAATATAGCCAAACGGACTTGAAGCGCGCTGACGCTGAAAATGGCTAAATCAACCATTTGCGCGCCAAAAATTGTAAAACTGACAATTCGCGCGCCAAAAATGGCCAATACTGATCATTCGCGTCTCCGGCTTGACGGACCATATTCACGTTCCAAAAACAGCTAAACTGACTATTCGCACTCACAAAAGACCTAAACAGATTATTCCAGCCCTGAAAAGTGCAAAATCGACCATTCGCGAGTAACGAATGGCCAAACTGACCATTCTTTGCTTTTGGCTTGACGTGACTATTTTTATGGTCTGAAAAATGGCAAAAATGACGATTGGTGCCTTGAAAATGACTAAGTCGACTCGATTCACGCTCTAAAAA
Organism: Corythucha ciliata; assembly: GCA_038030265.1. Lineage (NCBI taxonomy): Eukaryota > Metazoa > Arthropoda > Insecta > Hemiptera > Tingidae > Corythucha > Corythucha ciliata. Next base: position 49,443,351 of record CM075937.1, read on the forward strand.
TGACGAAACTGTTCTTTTGCGGCTGAAATTGACAGAACGCACCTAATCGGGGTTTATAGGCGATGCCCAGTGCTGGCAGTAATTAGAATAGTAAATCAAAAATGCGTTATTTCACGGTTAATGGAGACCTTTTTACGGTTAAAATGAAGAAAATAGGCTATAGTTCGAGGTAGAATTGAGAAAAAGCACTCAGTTTCACCTAAAATTAAAGAAAAACGTCAATTCGACGCTACAAATAGTGCTCATTTACGAGTTAAATGGCGGCGGGGGGGGGGGTTCTGTGCAACTCCTCTTGAGGAAAAACTAGATCCACCACGCCTGTGGGCAGATTCACTGGCGAAAATAACAGACGAAACATTGCCTTTTTGCAGGCTTCTAACAGGATCTGGAGGTTGGAATCGCGTCAATTCACGGTCATCAGAGACTAAATTTGCACAGAAACGGCCACTATCCGTCAAAAAATAAATATCTGCTAGAAACCGGTCGTTTGTAGCCTTCTATTTCGGATTTTATTTCGAAAAATTGAAACTTCTCTCCCCCCCTCAACACCAGAAAGGGATTCTTTTGGAGCTAAACTTTAAAATTTAGACCTGAGACAGTAAACAGAGCTGGCAGTTTCTCTCCCACCTTTTAGTCTGTATGGCACAGCGGGCCAAATACGATTTGAGCTAACCCAAACACACGAAATTGCGCGTCGAACCTTGCGAAAATGGGATTTTAGTGTGAAAAATGAGCAAAATCGGTTTCCAAGTTAAGCCAGACCCTCGAAATCGGTGTGTCAGCAACAAACATCCGCGAATTTTTGATTTTTGGTGAAACCGATGTGCCAAAATGTGTTGTTTTTTAGTGAGAAAAATCCGCAAAATTGGTTTTGTGGAGCGAAATATAATAAATTTGTGTTTCTGTTAGCCAGATCAGGAAAAAATATTTTTGGAATTTTTGGGGTGGGCAGCTGCCCCACGAAATCTACGTTTTTGATTCTAGGGGAGGGCAACTGCCCACCACTGCCCCCCGCTGGCTACGCACATGCGTGAGTTAGTGATATTCCTCAATTTTATAGCCGCGAATTAACGTTTTTTCTTAATTTTAGCAGCGTAGCAGCGTTCCTAACCCGTGAATTAGCGAATTTCGTTAATTTTAGCCACGAGTTGGCGTTTTCCTATATTTTAGCTGCTAATTAGCGTATCTATTCTCTTTTTTATATGCGAATGGGCGATTTTTCGCTATTTAAGTTGTCAATTTGCCCACAATTGCGTAATTTCAACCCGAATTTGCGTTTTTTTTTGTCAATATTGGCTGCGAGTTTTTTTTTTGTTGCTTGTACAGCGTGTATTCTCAATTTTAGCTTCGGCTATGGCCCAAAATCAACACTTTTGCTTTGATTTCTATACATTTCAGCCGTGAAATGGGCACCACACACCCGGTCTGGAGGTTGCATCGTGAGATCATGAATCAACGTTTTTTCGCAGTTTTAGCCACGAATATTAACGGTTTTCCCCCACGTTTTATTCAGCAGTTTCAGCAAGCTGTAAATTGCTGATCAGTACATTAGTGAGATTAAGGACCTATAACGAAACTAGGGACGGCGTGATTTCTCTATTTTAGCCGCGAATTTTCTCTCAGGAAGGCGGGAATTTTCTTTATTTGAGCCACCAGAATAGCACTCTAGGAGGCTTAATCGAATAATCAGCCAATAATCTATGCTAATGTGACTTGTAACGTTATTTTCTCCAGGTCGGATATAGACTGAAATTCGTAGAAAGAAGCCAGATCGCTGTTCAACCATTTCACATACCTACATCAATGAATATAAAACCGAATATAGAATTTAAGCTTTTATGAGGGTGGGGGGACGCTCTGATAGGGGCCCGGGAAGGTCCGCCCCGCCTACCCCTTACCTCGGTACGCTACTGCTCTGGAGTAAGTCAGTTTAGTTTCTTCACAAGCCATTACAGCCCTCGCTGCGCTCGTGCAAACTTGTCTCTCAGAAGCCTGCAGCACTTGATCTAGGGATGGGGGCAGCGGCTCTAGGTGAAGATGGCACCTACAACAGCTAGGATGGCAACAGGTGAAACAGATCATTTCAACGCTTCCATGAAGTTGATCCATTTCAGGAAATGACAAGTCAGTGACCTGCCCTTGGTAAGTGGTTGGGGTCCAGCAGGCCCCGAGAGCGCCCAATAAGCTAGATGTAACCCGTTTGTCATCAGGCCGTAGCGTTTAAAATTCATTGGTTCTTTTTTAATTAAAGAAGATTTTCAGTGATAATTCTACCGCATCAATGGACTTTGTGTGAAAAGAAGGAAAAATAACTGAGGCTATTGTATTGTACTGTCACTGCGTTGAAAGAAACTCATTTTTTTTTTTTTCTCCCCTTCCGTGTAAACGTGTAAAATTAAATTAGTTTTTAGAAAGAAACCCCTAACCGTCAAGCTGTTCGCTTTGTACGAACAACATCCACTTTGTCCAAGAAAATCCTTCTTTTTTGAAGTTGACACCGCCTCGCTATCCTTACACGCAGAAAACTAACGCCGGCTTGCCCAATTGAAAAATAAAGAGCATCTCCTCGCTAAATTAGAAAACCGGTCTACGTACATGTTGAACCGTTACTCTCCGTCGCTGTCATGGTTTACATCTTATCCGTGCGCTCAATAAACTAAAGCTATGCGCATTCAAATCACGCTATATTGTTTATAGTTCTATCGCCATATTTATAAGGTTGTGTCACAGACGGTCGAGTGTCTAAAACCCCATCACCCCCTCGAAATTGACTGAATACTAACACAATTAACACGAATAAAGACTATAATTCCACTCGGAAAAAGGGATTTCATCGCCCCGAGTTATAGCGAGTGGGCTTAAATTTACCTAAACCGCACCATTGTATAACAATAGTTACAATACAAAGTGAAAGGGAACGCCCACTACTGAAAATTGCAAACACGATCACGGTGTGGGTCCTCTCTCTTCCGTCACCTCCTACACTCAAACCAATTTGTAATCCTTTCATTTAAAACCAGAATCACTCCGAAATAAAAATGACACGTGTGAGTCCAAGAAGGTTGGATCGAAGAAAAAGCCACGTTAATTTTTTCCTATCGCGTGACAATTATGTTATTTCCCAGACCGTTGAATTCTTGGCGAAAATTATTCTCGATAAAAAAAAAAAAAAAACTTATTACATAGCTTTTTTAATACCCTTAAAAGATTAATTTTCCTCAGTTCCACCCACCTTAGCATTATTTAAACGCAATCTCTTTAAAGCCGCGTTAATTCAACCCCATTTACACTTTTTTTTTTCTTTCAACAACTTTAAAAGGGTTTTTTTTTTTTTTTTTTTCTAGTATCAGTACAAAGAGTATTAAAGTGGTGGGTTTTTATAATCCCAGGAAGGCACAGAAATCCACGTGTTCATTTAAGGAATTTCCAGTAACAACGATGACAACGTCAGAAATTATTATTAAATAATTAAAACAAAAGTTACGAATTGTTCACATAAAAAATGTTAAGAGCGGGGAAGCGAGGTTAAGGACCAGTCATCAACTCTTTTATCGCACGCAAATTACCTCGCCTGTAAGCTGAAGGGAAGGGAAATTAACTCGCTCCTAAGCCCCCCTCCCTCCCTCCACCGGAGTACCTCAAAAGGGGTAATTAAAAAAAAAAATGAGTAAAGCCCGCACCCATATTTATGAAAGCCACGCAATTGTACGTAACTTGTTGGATTATGCTAGGAATTGTCTTCGGGAGAGGGCCATGGGGATACAAAATCATTTTTTAGAGCTGAGTGCGGCTGTAGTTTATGAAGGTTATTCCCCTCTTAAAAGAAAAAAGAAAATAATCGCAGGCGGCGCAATTATTTTGATTGATTTACACAGCTTACAGGGGGGAAATGGGTGGCGTTCAGTCGTGGAAAAGTCGTGACTATGGGTTTGCCACCTGTAGGAGAGGGGGGGGGGCTTATAGTTGCTAAATTTGTGTGTTGCTAATTTGTGATTCCTCGATTCAATTTCCCTGACGTGGTGTGGCTTAATGGGGAGGGGGTCGTTCGGACGACCCGAAGATGAGGGTTGAAGATGCAAGAAATTAAACGGTCGCCACCTGTTGTTTGCTTTGGGTAATGTTATATACCGAAGTAATTAACAACATAATGATAAATTGTTCGATAAAAAATAAAGTAAGTTTTTCCGTTGAGACTTAACTAATTTGTACGCACGCTCGAGATATCACAATTGGCGACCAGGACAATCGAGTTGAGTTCTGAACATCGGAAAGACTAGGAGAAGGAGCTATGACGGAGAAAGAGGTGCCGTTGCCGTAGATGTCGAAGAAAGAAGCGAGAAAAGAAATGAGGGAGAAGTAAATTGTTCGGTTCCCAATATATTCATGATCAAAGAATTTAACGTGGAAGCGGATGATTGGACCATGTATCAAGAGCGATTGGAACAATTTTTCGTGATGAATATGATTGAAGAAGAAAGAAAGGATCCATTGTTGATCACTGTCATGGGCAACGATGCTTATGCCCTTCTTCGGGACGTTTGTGACCCCATTAAACCTTCAGCAGGGGTGGGCAAAATAATTTGAAAATGTATTTTAAATAAAAAGCCCAAAACACTTTCAAAAATGTATTTTAAATACTGAAATACAAATACTTTTTGAATTGTATTTTGAATAAAATACAATTACAATTTAAAATACTTTTCAAAAATTCGATTTCGATGGCAGATAGTGCGAAAAACACGAAAAATAAATAATTCAAAAATATCAGGTCCTTCAATATACAAGTTGACAAAATGTAGCAGCGCGAAATGGCGCTGCGCCTCGATGCGCAAAAAAAAGTAGACAAGTTGTCTCCAAGTATTTAGTACCGAACCGGCGAGCACTGGTGGATCGTGAGCTGAAAATGAGGTGAGGTCACTGGTGGACCTATATCGGGGCCCGGGGCGGAAATCTTCAAGAGGCCCCTAAAAGTCTCTAACTATACATAAAACCTCTATTGGTAACCTCTAAGGCCTTTTCCTAATTTTAGCCATAGCTATTTCCAAAGTCTATCCGCTAAACAGCGCTTATGTCCAAGTTTAAACTGCGAATTTCTCCATTTTAGCCGCGAAAGAGTGCTTTTTGTCAACTTTAACAGCAAATTAGCGCTTTTCTCCGCAAATTAGCAACTGATTAGCGGGGTAATCCCCCCCCCACATAAATATGCGCCTTTTCCCAACTTTAGCATCAAAGTAGATTTTGTATCCTGTGAATCAGCGATGTTTCTTTAACTTTCCTCGAGTTGGCATTTTCCACAACTTTAGCTGCAAATTAGCGATTTTTTCTAGCGGTTTACTCAGTATGAGCTGAAAATTACTCAATATTAGCCGTAAAATTCTCGAAATATTTACCACAAATTAGCATTTTTAGTTCACCGTAACCATACACTGCGGAATAGCGATTTCGTCACAGTTTTAGCCGCGAATTTGCGAGTTTTTCACTCATTGCCATAAATTAGCGCTTTTTCTCAATTTTTGCCTCAAAGTCTCCCGAGGAAGCCGCGAATTAACGTATTTCCAATTTTTGACGCAAATTTAAATTTGTCTAAATTTTAGCCGTACATTAGCGCTTTTTCGTAATTTTTGCAGTGCAGTAGCTATTTCTAGCCCGTGTATTGGCGAATTTTGTTCATTTCGCACTGCAACGCGGGAATTCTTCCATTTTTGACAGTGAATTAGCACTTTTTTTTCAATTTAGGCTGAAAATTAACTTTTCTCTTTATTCTAGCCGGATTAATTACTGATTTTCTCTATATTAGCCGCAAATTGGCGGGTTCTCTTACATTTTGGCATCGCATTAGTAATTTTTTTCAATGTTAATTATATGTAGAATGGGCTTCATCTCAGTTTTATCCGTGAATCAGTGTTTTTTCTTTTACTTATAACCATGAAATTGCCGTTTACCTAAATTTTAGCCACAAAGCTGTCGTCAGAAGGCGGAATTAGAAATTCCAACACACTTTATCCGCGATTATTTTCCTCAATTTTAGCCGTAAATTCGCGTTTTTTTCAACTTTAGCTGCTTTGAAGCGTTTCTAATCTGTGAATTTGCGAATTCCCTTAATTTTTCAGCCACGAATTCGTGATTTCCTCAAATTTTAGCCGGGAATAACAATTTTTCCCAATTTGAGCTGAAAACGAGAGTTTTCATTTATTTATGACAGGCTAATTATAGTTAATTTTTCAATAGCTGTTTTTTTTTTTTTTTTTTTTTTTTACACTTCAGTCCCACGTTGGCATTTTTCCTTCAATTTTTATTACGGATTAGCGTTTGTTGTTAAGTTTTAGCCTCGAACGGAAGCTACACATTTGCGTTTTGTCAATTTTTTAAGGTTTAGTCACTTTGTGGGTCGCGCTCTCTTCGGTATACAAAATAACGGCCAACGAAAAATTTAGAGATCTTTTTTATAACGACAATGAAAAATTGGGAAAATACGAACTCTCGATCAAACTGACTTATGTTGTTTTTTTAACATAATATTTGTTATTTTTTAAAATGAAAATTGAGGTTTGTTAGCCGTTGGCACGCTACAACTTTAACCAATTTTGGCCACGGGTTAGCGCTTTTAATCAATTTTAGCAGTGCAGTAGGGATTCTTTCGTTTGTATCGGCGATTTTCCTCCATTTTAGCCACGATTTGGCGTTTTCCTCATTTTCAGCTGCAGTTTAGCCATTTTTTAGCAGCCAATTAGCACTTTTTTCTCAGTTTGAGTTGAAAATTAGTGTTTTTCTTAAAGCTGGCCCCGCTAATTAATATTTTTGTCTATTCAAGCCGCGTTGTTTTTTTTTAGGTTTTAGCCCGCGTGAGCAATTTGTTTCTACGGATTAGCGCTGTTTCTCAGTTTGAGCCTCGATTCTTTCAGAAGCTATACAGATTTTTGTTTTCTCAATTTCAGCCGCGAATTATTGATTTTTCTTCACTTCAGCTGTGAAATAGCGTTTTCTGATAATTTTGTAGCGAATTAGCACACTATCTATTCTCTTTTTTTTATTAATAGGCGATTTTTCGCCATTTGAGTTGTGAATTTGCCATTTTGGTCCAGTTTAAACTCGAATTAGCGTTGTTTTTTGCAATAATTGCCACAAGTTTTGTTTACTTGTACAGCTTTGTGTACTTGTAGGCTAGAGGGCTCTGTATGATCCATTTTTGTGCCAAGTTTCCATCCGCTAGCATCATTTTTGCGGCAGTTATGCTAACAAGGAATTCGGAACTTCCACCTCCCACCATGACTACCCTTCCCCTCCACTTTTTCGAAAAATGAAAACGTCAATCGAAGGCTGTTATTACACTGGGTTTTTGTGCCAAATATGGTGTCACTAAGTTAGGTTATACTGGTGAATGGCGGCGAAGAAGTGGAAACTAAAGAACCTTGAAATTAAAAGTATTTAAATTTGCATTTATACTTTCGTTGAGTGTGAAATACAAAATACTTTTGAAAATGTATTTCAAATACAAAGCCCAAAATACTGTCAAAAATGTATTTTAAATACAGAAATACAAATACTTTCCCAAAAGTATTTAAAAACAATTACAAAATACGTATTTTGTATTCAAAATACTAAGTATTTTAAATACTCAAGTATCTTGCCCACCCCTGTAAATATGGACCTAGGGCCTGTATTTATGAACGTTCCTTGAATCTTCCTTGAGTCAAGGAACCTTTCAAAACAGTATTGATCACAATAAAAAAGACAAGTGAAAACGAACGGCTCCGGGGCTGAATTTCATATTATGCAAATGGTATTCAGTGTGAGTGAGGAAAGCGCCACTTTACCCGCGAGTTTCGCACTATAACTGTCCTAGCAGTAACGGAAATGTATTTTCGTTTCACTCTGTGACGTGATGTTAGGAAATACCGTGCTAAGATTGTTTGCTAAGAAGTTTTCCTTTCGTCAAGAGAATGAGATTGCCTTTGTGCAAATAACCACTTTATTCAGAGGTCAAGCGAAATGCACTAATTCGCGCCTCCCGGAAGCAACTTTACGCCTGAAATAGAAAAAATGCGCTGATCTTCAGGTTTTGCACGTCTTATAGCGGCTAAAATTTTGTAGGTGCACCAATCTGCTGTACTTAGGGTAAGTGGAAGTGGGTAAAAGTTCGGAAAGTGCAAATATTAGAAGAATTCGAGGTTTCTCGATGCAACCTCCAGGAGCTAATTTGGGGATGGAACTGAGAAAAATGGTTAATTCACGTCCGAAACTGAGAATAATCAATAATAATCAAGGGTGAATTATTAACAAGTGCTAATTCACGAATAAAATCGCCAAGTCGCAGCTAAAATGGAGAAAAATAGCTAATTACGGCTAAAGTGAAAAACTTATTATAGTTGAACCAAACTCTGATTGATTTTTTTTTTACAAAATTTCAAGATGTAAAATGAACCTAATCATATGTAAAAAAAATTGGTTTTATTGATTTTTAGGTTCCACTAGTATGTGGTTCGTGGTTCAACTATAATTTGCCGCTAAAATCAGGAAAAATTGCTAATTAACCGATCAAAGTGAGAAGAAGCACTGACGTGTGGACAATACGATAATCCGCGGTTAAAGTTGAGGAAACGCCAATTCGCGGCTTCTGAAGATAGCTCCGTGGCTGCAGAAAGCTAACAAAATCGATAATCCGTGACAAAATGGGGAAAAAGCGGTAATTCGCGGTGAAAATTGGGGAAAATCTCTCATTAGCGGCTAAAATAAGGAAAAACACAAATTCACGGCAAAAATAGAGAAAAATCGCTAATTTGCGTATAAAAAGGAGACAAACCGCTAATTCACTGATAAAATTAAGAAGAATCGTTGATGTGTGGAAAAAAACATAATTCGCGGTTAAAATGGAGACAAAGCCAAATCGCGGCTCCTGAATGCTACTTCATGGGGGTACTGATGAAAGATTCGTCTGGCGGCGCCAAATGCCTAAGGCCGGCCATGACTACATTAAATATACATATGCCAAAGCCCTCGCACAGTAAGAGAGGAGCGAATCCCCCCATGGATGTTAACAAAAATCATCTTCCCCCCCCCCTGGCTGCGTCAATTAGAGGCAAGTCGCCTCCAGCCCCCTCATTGTAGACGCCACTGGTTAGGACGTCTTTTTTTCATCAAATGGGAGAATACTATAGCGATCTATTGGGTCTTAATAGCGTAACAGATGCGCTAACTTTGGAGAATCCAATCTCCCTCCCACCCATTCCCGTCCACTTATTCATGTCTTCGTCAAGCTCAGTTTCCTTCTCTTTCTTGCGCGTTAGAAAAACATCTCTACTCATCGCTTCTTCGGTCGAATCCGGTTCCTCTCGGCTCGTTGTGCGAACGGTCGTGGTCGGCAACTGCTCCTTTTCAAATATTTTCCTGGCGTTTATTTCATTTTTCATCTCTTTTCAGCGTTTGAATTTTTTTTCTCTTGAATTTGGTGCAGGTTCTCCAGTTTTTAAAATGGCATTTTACTTAAGATCGTTATTCGTTCCGTTTGTAGAGACGAAGCTCAGTATTTTAAAAAGGATCTCTTGTGTGCTGAAAAATGTCAATAATTCCGACGGGAGCATTTCAAGAAAAGTGAATTTCTTTTAGAGACAATTAACTGAAACCCCTTAATAATTCGATTGAACAAATCAAATTGTATAATTCGAACGATGTAAACAACAATGGATGAAAATTGTGTTATAAGTAGAAATTTATCATATACATATAGCAAATCCAGCAGGCCAGAATGCTTGTTAGAGGTTTTGGATTGTGAAAAATATGCATTATGAGCAAGGCCATATTTATTTTATGAATCATATTTGCCCTCATAACAGAAAAGGGTATGAGAAGGGGGGGGGGTACACACGTGGAGATGACCAGCCAAAAATTCCACGCGCCGCCACTGCCAACAGGTCATCCACGTATAAGCTATTTGAGATTGCCTCACTAGCTAAAGGATATTGAGAACTTAAGTCTTTTATTAATTGTAGTAAAGTTCGAATCGCTAAGTATGGCGAACAACCATTCCCTTCAAAAACCATTGAAGGGGTTTGTGATCGGTATAGATTTTGAATTTTCTCCCTTACAAGTAGGGCCTAAAATATTTTACAGCCCACACCACTGCCAATAGTTCTTTTTCTATGGTGAATAGCTTCACTTCCGATTCTTTGAGAGTACGGCTCGCAAATACTGTCGGAAGGTCAGCACCCTTGTTTATTTGGCTGAGGACGGCTCCAACCGCGAAATTAGATGCATCTGTGGTCAGATGGAAGGGTTCTTCAAAATTTGGATACTGTAGAATAGGATCGTTGATTAACAGATTTTTACACAGTTCGAATGACTCACGATAGTCTAGGTCATTTACGTCAATTTTAGCTCCTTTCTTTAATCTTTTCGTCAGTGGTTTGGTAATGGCTGCAAAGTCTTGATAGTATCCCAACAACCCTAGGAATCCTTTTATTTCTTTTGTCGTTTTTGGGATAGGATAGTTGTGGATGGTTCTAATTTTATCTTTGTTTGGTTTGACTCCCTCCGGTGTTATAACATGACCTAAAAAGGCTACCTGTTTTCTAAGGAATTTAGTTTTGTCTAGCTGTATTTTCATATTGGTTTGTCTTAGTCGTTCAAAAATTTCTTTGAGTCTGAGGATATGCTCTTGCAGGCTCCTACTATAACAAACGATGTCGTCCATGTAGACAAGACATGTTTCGTTTCGGATGAGTCTCAGGATATTGTCCATAGCCCTTTGAAACGTGGATGGGGCTCCCTCAAGCCCAAACGGCATCCGGAGGAACTCGTAATGCCCATTTTCCGTACTGAACGCCGTTTTTTCGATACTGTCTCTATCCATTTCGATCTGGTGGAAGCCCGATGCCAGATCTATAGTGGTAAAATATTGGCTCTTCCCTAATTTGTCTAGTATTTCCGTAATGTTTGGGAGGGGGTATTTGTCATCAATGGTCTTATTATTGAGACCTCCGAAGTCGAGACAGATCCTGAATTTTTGTTTCCCTGAAGCATCAACCTTTTTGGGCACAACTATTAAAGGGGCATTCCACGGTGAATTGGAAGGCCTAATAATCTTTTGATTCAGCATTTCATTGATTTGATTTTGGATTTCTTGTTTGTAAATTTGCGGGTGTCGGTAAGGCCTAGTGTAAACGGGAATTTCGTCCGTTGTCCTGATTTTGTGTTTCACTTGATTAGTCAACGACAGAGGTGATTTATCAGTGTGAAATATGTCGGCGTATTCCTTTATCAGCTTTGTGATTTCTGTTTTTTCCTCTTGGTTCAAATGTCCCAGTCTTAATTTAGAAGTGTCTACTTGACATTTTTCGGAATTATACATATTAAGTTCGTTAGCTTGCGGGGATGAAAATATATAATTTATTTCTTCAAGAGTTAAGGGCCGTATAGTTTTAACTTTGATCAACTCTTCGCTAGGGTTCAGTATGGCACAATATGCGTGGTGGTCAGTGACTTTAACTAGACTTTCCGGGATTTCTATTCGGTTAATTTTCATATAAGGTATTAATGCAAGGCCATCCTTTATATTTTTTATTTTGATTTTTACCAGCTGAATCGTTCTTCCATCGATTTCTAAAAGCTCGGGTTTGTTGATCTGATGAAAGAGGACCGGTAAACTGGTCTGTGGAGAGGTTAACGTATTTTCCACCAAGTCCAGGTTGCGAGCTTGCATAAGGCTGACTAGAGACTCTTTAATTCCTCTTAAAAATATTCTCAGGGCCATTTTTCTAACGTTTTCGAACGTTTTCTTAGTAAAGAGTCCACCGCTTCACACGAAGTGCCATGCTGTTAAATCAAATAATTAGCCCCCCCCCCCCAACCATCACTCCTCTCGCGAATCTGTGGTCGTTAAGCATACAACTCTCACCACCCTTCGTCAAATACTCGCACCCGAACGTGGAAGGCGTAACTATGAAAGCGTAAAAGATAATTTTTAACCGTAAGCTATGGCACGCCCGATTCTGTTGTGTTTTCAAAAACAAACAAAAAAACACAACGACCACGCGGGATAATACAAATATCGTGAAACACTTTTACGACCTTTGAGCAGTGACAGCTCTTATAGTTTTTGAAGCAGTGAGCACACCTCCCACGCACACTTAAAAAACTATCGCGCTTAGCCTAAAGTTTTATTTCTACCACCTCAAACACTGCGAACTTCATTGGATTTGTGGATAAAAGAGATCGAAATGAATCAAATAAATTGCTGCATTCGTTTATTTTCTTGCAATTTAAGGCTGAATGGTATTCCTACGGCAAAAAAAGGTAAACTTTTTTAAAACTTTACATACTTGTGACCTCTCCCGCAACAAACTTTTGAAAACTCGTTCAAGATTCAACAATAATATTTTGGTTTGAACGCGCCCCCAAGCAAAGAACGCTTGACGTGAACCGCCGGCGGCCCAAAATTATACGCAAATAAGGCATTTATGAATATCGTAATTATACGAGCAAAAAAAAAAAGTTTTGTTCTGCCTAAATTCCTTTTCTTGCTCGAGGGGATCATAATAAGAGTTTACAGTTTGCCTTCTAATTCCCATTCAGTCCACAAGATCTTTCAATTATGTAGTTTTACTATACATTCTCCCCCCCCCCCATACCAACCATCTACCTCACACAGCCCCACATAGTGCATTACTTTGGTCGAGACTATAGACCAGGCCCCCTCCCCCATCACACTCACACACTGCAATCACCAAAGCTGAGTGAGTTTGAATTGATGGGATTGCACTTATAGTGTTTAAGGCCCGATTTCACCAACTTCTTAAACCACGATCAACAACTAATCACGATTACAATGTAAATACTTAAATCACGATTAACTTTAAACGAGATCAATTTTGTTGGTGAAAATGGGCCTAAGTGTATAGTAATTGAAAAGTTGAGTTTAAAGTGCATTTTAACGGTATTTCACATGAATTTGGTAAACTTCCTCCTATATAGCATTCATCAGCGTAATTTGTGGTTTTCGTGGTTATATTATAGGAAAATAAAAGTTGTGGAGGTGGTGGCGGTGGTGGGAGAGAATTTCCAGTACTTATTACTATAGGAAATTATCACTAAACTTGAGGTGAATCAAATGTTAATTCGTCGTGATTTATTTTTCTTATAAACAATACAGCGTAATTTGGTCTGAATTCTCCGTTAATGATTGTGGCTTTAGTTGGCTTCCCGACAAATACGCGCCCCCCCCCCTCCGTCCTCCCATCCTTACTAATATCTGTCCAGGTGAAATTCACTTTAAAATTTGTGATTAATATAGGTACGTGCTGTTAATATTGAATAAGGTGGATCAATGCACTTTGTAACGGAATGCACCGGGCAGAAAATCAAAAACAAATTCCCGCTGGCTGATTCAAAATCCTTATAGATTTTCAAACTTAACCGTCAAAATTTGTAAAATTTCGCGGCCAAATAATTAAAATTAACACAGTTTGCCTGTTTTTGAAACGTTCTTGAGGCACCTTGGCCTCAACCATGCAATGCTCGGGAAGCTTGTCGTGTGAGGGGTAGAGTTGGGCGAGTGACACAATTCCTATACAGACGCTTGCAACACAATTAATTTTATATTATTAAGCCAGTTTCTCACGCTTTTTGTCATTTAATAAACATTATTTTTTAGTTTAACATGTTTAGTTAAATAATTTTTTGTATAAAAAAACTTACTTTTATCGCCGGTAGCTGTTAGCGGGACGAAATTCAATTAATTTCTTGAAATTCTTCGCGCCAGTGCCCTTCAGAATTTTATATTATTAATTTTTATAACTATTTTAGTATGGAACAAATGCGGTTTTTTTTTTAAATCTTTTTCCTTTTTTAAAATGTTGTTCCGTACTATAAGCGACTGGGAAACAATGTGGGTAAAAGTCTACCCACCCAAAACAACCCCTTTGCGTGATGTTGGTTCGAAGGATGTTAACTGAATGAGGAACTCAGATTTCACCCCTTTTATATATAATAGTGTCGTGAGGAGGGCGGGGGTGGTTCTACCCTTTTTTTTTTTATTTCTCAACTTTCAATACAATATCGTGACAGGGTTAAAAATGATTATAAAATTCGTTTTATTGGGGCTATTTTGCTTTGACTTAAACTAAAAAAAAAAAAAAAAAAAAAAATTATGTCGCTTGGTGGGACACTTCTTATTCGAATGGAATTTTGGGCTTCACGAAAGTGCCCTCACCATGGTTGCACCCTTTTTGTAATTTACTAGCAGTATAAGGATAAAAAAAACTGCGGTTGGTTGACGATTATTAATCTACGATCCAGCGATACCGTGAACCATTGAAAAATTTTGGCAAAATTAATTCAATCGGTAGCGAAAAACCGTCAATTTACCCTTTCAACTGGCTAATTTTATCATTAACCCCCCTACCAATCAACACAACTTGAAATTTGCCCCGCGAAGCTGATTTACAGCAGCATTCGTCTTGGAGATCAATTTTTTAGGGGTCAATTTTTACCATAATACTGGGCGAAGTCAGTCGGAAACTGACCTTTTACCCCAAAGCTCACAATCTATCTTACCAAGAATAGCCATTCCTGCCGAAAACTATGAATTTAGACCCCAGAATCTGATGGTTTGGCTATAATACGAGAGTCCAGGAAAAGCAAAGGCTCGATAAATAACAAAAAGTGTCTTTGAAAGTGTACTTGTTTGGGACCAACTAAAGGCGGCTTTACACGCAACGATAAATTGTAACGATCTTGCTTTCAATTGATCGTTCCAATAAATCGAAAGGGAATGAAGATCATTTACACGTTAGCTGTAACTTATGAGCTTTGTATTTCCCATAAGCTTCGAAATCATCGTCTGGACGAATTGATTTTAGCTGCTCTCCTGCTAGTTGTAGTACCTCATCTACTGAGTTCTTCTTACGCTTCGGGCGAGACGTACACGGTGAAGGTGTCACACTTCTTGATGTTGACGACCCATCATCACCTGTAGTAGGCGGAGCTGATGATGTGAAATCTTGTTGATTGTATTGATCTGCACTAGTAGATTCAGATTCTTCCTGGTAAAAGATAGATCATGATAATTGTAAAGACAGCTTCCACTATTCGTACAGCTGATAAAAACAACAACTGAAACAATGCTTGGGTGAAACAAAGGTAGATGAAATTAGGGGGCTCTCAAAAAATTAGACGGTCATGGAGAGAGGGTCGAAAAAATCACCAAAAGCCAAATTTAGGTCGTGGCAGAAGGCCTAAAAATGGGCTTTAGGTATAGGCACACAACTTGGGGGGGGGGGGTTGAAATACCCAATTGTTTTATATAGAAAACTGTATAAAACATTGACACTTTTTTTTTATAGTTCCCGAAAACTGGAAAAGATTGGGTGAAAATTGCTGCAGACTTCGAGGACAAGTGGCAATTTCCTCATTGTCTGGGTGCCATCGACGGCAAGCACGTCCGGATTGTTCCACCGAAGGATAGTGGTTCACATTACTATAATTATGAAAAAAAAACACAGTATAGTCTTGATGGCCATTTCCAACGCCCATTGTGAATTCATATATTGTGATGTAGGAACAAATGGTAGAATATCTGACGGAGGTGTTATAAATAACACGGTTTTCTACGAAAAACTTGTTAATAAGCAATTAAGTATTCCTGAACCGGATTCAGTTGGCTTGAATACTGATTTGGAGTATGTTTTTTTGTGGGATGATGCCTTCGCGCTGCGGCCTGATCTTATTAAACCATACAGTCGGGATTCACTAAATGACGAGAGAAGGATTTGCAATTATCGAATATCAAGGGCGCGGCGAGGGGTGGATAACACCTTTGAAATTTTAACTTCACGATTTCGAATTTTCAACACCGCAATAAATTTAAATGTGAAAACCATTGAGTCTGTAGTTCTCGCGTGCTGTGTTTTGCACAACTTCTTGCGCCAAAACTCAGTTTCATACACCCAGTTCGAATGTTTTGATCACGAAAATATTGACGATGGTAGTGTTCAACTAGGTGCAAGATGTGACCCCGATATGCTACACAATCTGGAACGACGATCAGGAGGACAAATTTTACATAAGGCCAAAATTGCTAGGGAAAAATTCTGTACATATTTTAATGGGGAGGGGGCTGTTGCTTGGCAAGAAAGAAGTGCATTGAAGATTTGAAGTTTTCGTTTAAACTATAATAATATTAATAGCAAGCATTAATACAAATAATTATTGTTATTGTATGTATAATAAATTTACTTACATCATGTCTAACTTCTTCTCCATCATCCATTGTGTTTCGAGTAGGCCTTGCCGATGTCGAGTCATGGCTATTCAAAAAATTTAGTTGGTCGAAATACCATAAGGTATTCGGGGGGGGGGGGGGGTATTAGGGTTGTAGACGTCATCCACGCCTGCCCCAGATTTAGCCGATTGATTAACTTTCGCAAGTTCTTTTTTGTATACTGTACGCAAAGCATTAATCTTTTTGACGACAGAATTTCGGTCTGCCGAATGATCAAATTCTTTGTACTTGTTAACAAGCTCGGCCAGATAGCAAGGAAATATTACCCGAATGTTCCTTGATTATCTTTTTGGAATTTACCTTTTTTCTAAGAATATTCGTGGAAGATATTGGTTTTTTTGCGAATATTGTATGGAGGTCCAGACGGGACAGGTTGTATATAATCCGTGAATGTTCCAACGGAATATTCTACTAGAAGATTCGTGGAATATATTCAGCCCAGTCAGCAATCATTCTTTAAAAAACATGTTTAAAACGTTTTTTAAAGCAAGAAACATGTGGTCATAAAACATTTGAGAAATAAATGTTTTTTAAACAGTTAAAAAACGTGTAAAAAATTACAGTTATATTAAATAAATGCGTTTAAAACCTTCAACTTCAAAACGTTTTGATGAAAAATGGTTTTTAAATGACAACAAAATAATCGTTTATTTTTTAAATTGAATAAATGTTTTTTAAAACTCATTCTTTAAAACCTTTTTAAGAAAAATGTGTTTTAAAAGCCATAAAAATTAAGGTTTATTCCTGCAACTGTAATGAATGTTTTTTAATTGTCCACGTATTAAATGTTTGGAAGAAAAATGTTTTTTAAAAGCTAACCAAATAAACGTTTATTTCTCAAGTTGAATAAATCCTTTTTCAACCTCTTTCTTGAAAACGTTTGTAAGCAAAATGTGTTTAAAACACATAAAAATAAACGTTTATTCTTGCAAGAGTAATAAATGTTGTTTAATTGTCCACGTATTAAATGTTTGGAAGACAAATGTTTTTTAAAAGCCACCCAAACAAAAGTTTAGACCCCATATAAATATACAGGGTGTAATGTGTGGATAAGTAGTGTGACAAAAAAAATTACGTGAAAATAGACCACATTTGCGATCAAAAGCACCTCATACTCCCTCATCCGAAAATCAAAGCTCTTCGAGATTTGATTTTTCTAACGTTTATTTATATTTTACCTACGTTACTTTCCTGAACTAAATTATCTGAGTTGTTGGCTTCCAGCTGACTTTCTACAATTTTTGACGACGGATTGGAAATAAAGAGCACACTTTTTGCTGTCAGGATCAACCTTAACTTGTTATTGCATGTGGCCCCGATAGCCCTTGAAGATGAATCGCTGCGCTTTTAAAATTTTCAAAATGAGTCAAATCCCCACTTTTTCACCCTAAATCTTTGCGTATCGACTATCCATGGGTCAGAAAAACTTATTCAAAGTGTAATTTAGTGTACATATAAGTGGGGGTTGACGTTCTGAGCTTGTTTTACCGTACTATATCAGGTGATAGATTAACGATAAACCCACTCTAAAACCCGCGGTTCTTATTAGTTCACTTATTGATATCGTTGGAACTTTGGAAGGGGGGATTTTCTTTGAATGCAGAGAAATACTATTTTACAAGCTTAGAGCGTGATTATATGAGTAGCCCTATTGTGCCGTCGCATTTTTTGGGTATACAATACTTCTCGATTAATATTAACTCACTATTGCAAGCTTATAAGTATAACAAAACCGACGATTAATAGGCACCCTGCAGGTGATATAACTGTTTAAAACAAATGCTTAATGGTTACTCAATAGTCAATACCATAATGTTTGTCTATTCTTTTCCACGCGGTGGGGAGTGCGTGACCGAAAAAACGAAAAACGGCAAATAAGGCTTCATTTTTTTCTCACTCAATGTCTTTGTCTTTCATCTTCTACCCCTCAGCGTCCAGCCCTTCACGGGCGCGCGTTTTTTTTTTTTTGGCTTTCTTGATGATGCTTGCCGTTTCCCCCTCATCATTGGGGTTTGCAGTATTCTTATATGCAT
This sequence comes from Corythucha ciliata, assembly GCA_038030265.1. Taxonomy (NCBI): domain Eukaryota; kingdom Metazoa; phylum Arthropoda; class Insecta; order Hemiptera; family Tingidae; genus Corythucha; species Corythucha ciliata. The sequence continues at coordinate 49,461,657 of CM075937.1, forward strand.
TTAGTTGAAAGAGAAGGGGATGTGTTTGCGTGTTTGTGAATCCAGCGCTGATGCCTTTTTTGATCACTCCTGTGTCCTGTACCTCCTGTTCTAGTTATTCGTTCGAGTTCGTTCTTTGAAAAGTTTTAGTTTAGGTATCGTTCTCTCATTGTCAGTCACCCATTATTAAATAAATTTGGTCCCTTTGTTACCATAAAGAGTTCCGTGAAAATTTCGTCTTCACTGGTGAGTAAATCATTATTTTATCTTAAAATCTATTATTAAGGTGGCTACATGCCTTTTCAAAAAAATTTTCTCCAACGAGTTAGCACTGCAATATAGTTGGATGGGACAAAAAGGCAAACTGCCAATAAAAAATTTGAAAATTGTGGCAATTATGATGGGTGAGCATAAAGGCCTGCTGCTTTCATCGCCTCGTACTTGATGTGCTAAATTCTATGTGTTGATTCATCCGTATTTTCAGACGTAATCGCGAAGAAATACCCTAGCAGCACAACTGGCGACTTGAAGCATGCGGCCATGCCATGGTTCGCACAAGCGGCGCAAATAATAATGATGTAATAATTGCGCCAATATTGTAATATTTTATCAGGCTGTCTTATTATTTTTATGTTTAATTTTTGTTTTAGCTAAAAAACAAAAACAGAAAACGGCCTGGATACTAATTTCAACACTCCAATGCCCATATTACTGGCCTAATATTGGCGTAGAAATACACGTTGTCAGTCTTTCCCACGACGCCAAAAACGTAGAGGATTCGCCTGTTCCGCGTTTCCAGTGTATATCACAACTGTTCAATTTGTACACTGAAGATTCCGAATAGGTGAAACAGTTGTGTTTTTGACGCCGAGCGAAGACTGACATGGTGTGGGCAACTGATCGGCAACGACTTTTTGTATGCTTTAAATGTAAATATTCAATTAAACGGTTTTTACAGGTTGAATGTACGTGTTAAACACGTCTAATAAACGTGTTTCACTCGTTTAATAAACATGTTTTACAAGTCAAATACACGTGTAATACACGTTTAATTAACAAAACGCTTAAATTTTTAAAGGTTTTTTTCACGTTTAAAAAATATAAATGTGAGTTCCTCATAAAACGTTTTTTAAACGTTTTATTTCAAAGTTTTACAACGGCTTTAAAATCTTTTAAAAACATTATTTCAAGTGTTGAATAAAATGTTTTTTTTACGTTTTATGAAAAAACTTTTTAAAACGCTTTTTAATCGTTTTTAAAACCTTTAAAAAAGGTTTTTTTTTTGCTGCAAAAAGCGGCCATTAACATGTTTACATAAACTTTATTTAAATGATTTGATTTATGTGTTTTAAACGTTTTGGACAAACATTTTATAAATGTTTACTTGCTGACTGGGGAACGATAAGTTTGAACGTTCAAAGAATGTTTTTTTTTTTTATAATCGCTCCAGAATATTCAGGTATATAGTGTCGGGTACGAATATTGTAAGGAGGTCCAAACGGGACATGTTGTATATATTCCGTGAATGTTCCAAAAGAATATTCGGACGGAACAGAATTATTCTACGTTATTTTTAATTTATGATGCATACAATTTGGAAACGAATGAAAAAATACTGACACTACAAAAAAAAAAACACGCTGAGAAACAACTACACACAAACAGAACGCCAAGAAAATAATACGACGGCGATGGGACATAGACGACGCGGGCCTGAAAACAAAATCCCACAATTATCGTACAATCCGAAATACACACTTTACTTCAGTATATGTATTACATGTAGCTACTGGCTCGATCACCGAAAATTGGTCGCTGAGAAAAGTTGACCGGCAGAAAAATAAATATCGACGTGGGACCAACTAATGACGAATTAGTCGTGAAACTTGCACCAGCAAATTATATTCAGGGGTGGGCAAAATACTTTGAAAATGTATTTTAAATACAAAGCCCAAAATACTTTCAAAAATGTATTTTAAATACTGAAATACAAATACTTTTTGAATTGTATTTTGAATAAAATACAAATACAATTTAAAATACTTTTCAAAAATTCGATTTCGACGGCAGATAGTGCGAAAAACACGAAAAATACATAATTCAAAATTATCAGGTCCTTCAATAGACAAGTTGACAAAATGTAGCAGCGCGAAATGGCGATGCGCAAAGAAAAGTAGGCAAGTTGTCACGAAGTATTTAGTACCGAACCGGCGAGCACTGGTGGATCGTGAGCTGAAAAGGAGGTGAGGTGGACCTATATCGGGGCCCGGGGTGGAAATCTTCAAGAGGCCCCTAAAAGTCTCTAACTATGCATAAAACCTCTATTGGTAACCTCTAAGGCCTTTTCCTAATTTTAGCCATGGCCTTTTCCGTACATTGTAGGCAAATTACCGCTATTTCCACAGTCTATCCGCTAAACAGCGCTTATGCCAAGTTTAAACTGCGAATTTCTCCATTTCAGCAACGAATGAGTGCTTTTTGTCAACTTTAACAGCAAATTAGCGCTTTTCGCCGCAAATTAGCAACTGATTAGCGGGGTAATAACCCCCCCCCCCCAAGACACGAAGACCCCATAAAGACATAAATATGCGCTTTTCCCCAACTTTAGCAGCAAAGTAGATTTGGTATCCTGTGAATCAGCGATGTTTCTTCAACTTTCCTCGAGTTGGCTTTTTCCACAATTTCAGCTGCAAATTAGCGATTTTTTCTAACGGTTTACTCAGTATGAGCTGAAAATTACTCAATGTTAGCCGTAAGCCGCCTTCACATGCGGGCTGTGACAGCTTAAGCTTTGAGCTGTAGCCAATCAAAGAGCAACCCGCGTTTGAATTAATTATATTTCATTGGATACAGCTCAAAGCTGAGCTTTTTTCAGATCACATGTGAAACCGGCTTAAAATTCTCGAAATGTTTATCACAAATTAGCATTTTTCTGTTCACCGTAACCATACACTGCGGAATAGCGATTTCGTCTCAGTTTTAGCCGCGAGTTTTTCACTCATAGCCATAAATTAGCGCTTTTTCTCAATTTTAGCCTCAAAGTCTCCCGAGGAAGCCGGGAATTAATGTATTTCTAATTTTTGACGCAAATTTAAATTTGTCTCAATTTTAGCCGTAAATTAGCGGTTTTTCGTAATTTTAGCAATGCAGTAGCTATTTCTAGGCCGTTTATTAGCCACGAATTGGCGTTTTCCCATATTTTTACTGCAAATCGGCAATTTCGACAGCGAATTAGCACTTTTTGTTTTAATTTAGGCTGAAAATTATTTTTTCTCTTTATTCTAGCCAGAATAATTACTGATTTTCTCTATATTAGCCGCAAATTGGCGGGTTCTTTTACATTCTGGCACCGCGTTAGTAATCAAACTGACTAATTTTGTTTTTTAACATAATATTTGTTATTTTTGAAAATAAAGATTGAGGTTTGTTAGCTGTTGGCACGCTACAACTTTAACCAATTTTGGCCACGGGTTAGCGCTTTTAATCAATTTTAGCAGTGCAATAGGGATTCTTTCGTTTCTTTGGCGATGTTCCTCCATTTTAGCCACGATTTGGCGTTTTCCTCATTTTCAGCTGCAGTTTAGCCATTTTTTAGCAGCTAATTAGCACTTTTTTCTCAGTTTGAGTTGAAAATTAGTGTTTTTCTTAAAGCAGGCCCCGCTAATTAATATTTTTGTCGATTCTAGCCGCGTAGTTTTTTTAGGTTTTAGCCCGCGTGAGCAATTTTTTTCTACGGATTAGCGCTGTGTCTCAGTTTGAGCCTCGATTCTTTCAGAAGCTATACAGATTTTCATTTTCTCAATTTCAGCCGCGAATTATTGATATGTCTTCATTTCAGCTTCGAAATAGCGTTTTCCGATAATTTTGCAGCGGATTAGCACATTATCTATTCTCTCTTTTTTTTTTATTAATAGGCGACTTTTCGCCATTTGAGTTGTGAATTTGCCATTTTGGTCCAGTTTAAATTCGAATTAGCGTTGTTTTTCGCAATAATTGCCACGAGTTTTGTTTACTTGTACAGCTTTGTGTACTTGTAGGCTAGGGCTCTGTATGATCCATTTTTGTGCAAAGTTTCCATCCGCTAGCATCATTTTTGCGGCAGTTGTGCTAACAAGGAATTCGGAACGTCCACCTCCCACCATGACTACCCTTCCCTCTCCACTTTTTCGAAAAATGAAAACGTCAATCGAAGGCGGTTATTACACCGGGTTTTTGTGCCAAATATGGTGTCACTAAGTTAGGTTATACTGGTGAATGGTGGCGAAGAAGTGGAAACTAAAGAACGCTGAAATTAAAATAATTTTTATTTGTATTTTCGTTGAGTGTGAAATACAAAATACTTTTGAAAATGTATTTCAAATACAAAGCCCAAAATACTTTCAAAAATGTATTTTAAATACAGAAATACAAATACTTTTCCAAAAGTATTTAAATACAATTACAAAATACGTATTTTGTATTTAAAATACAAAGTATTTTAAATACTCAAGTATCTTGCCCACCCCTGATTATATTAAACAAACATGTACAATCAGATTTAAAGGATAACAAGTGAATTGTCGCCTTACCTTCAAATCAAATGATGTGACGTTTTCCAATTTTATGCGTGCCCGAAGAAAATTCGAGAAGAAAAACGCGAGAAAAACTCGAGCCACGTTGATTTGTGCTTCTTGTTAGAAAGAACCAGAAAGTTAAGAAAGAGTTCCCGCGTCTGTCGTAGAGAGGAGAGCAAAATGGACGAAACGGAGAGTCGAAGACCTCCCACCACTAAACCCACTGACACGAACTTTACCGATGAACACCACACAAGCACACATCATAGTAAGAACAGGGTACGAACTTTTAATGTTTGAGTGTGGATAGGGATCGAGTGGGTGAGATGGATGATAAAACGGAAACCTTTGCATTTTTTTTTTCAAGAAACGAAACCGATGATGCTGGTCCGTCCAATAATCTTATATACTTATTAAATGATAAATCCTAATATTCTGTTACTATATGATTCGTTTATCCTTAGGTGGTTTCATTCAAAAGGATTTTGCCTGGAACATTCGTAGCGGAACATGATCGTCTTGTTTAGAAAAATAATAATAATGCGCTTGAAGCCATGAGCGGAGGCTGACAGACGCAGAACAGAGAATATAGAATGTAGGTAATTGAAATGCCTACTTGCGTGAAGGCTAATGTCCTCAGTAGTCAATGCCTAAAAAAATAAAATTAATAAAAATAAAAAGTATCATAACCCACATGTGCGATTATCAGAGCGAGACCAATAGTGTATTTTTTGAATGAAATGCACTAAAAAAAGTGAAACTGAACCGCAGCATTTATTTGGGATTTCTAATTTCAAATAAAAATCGAAACGGCTTTATGCAGGCATCAATCTCACGACAAAAATTACGGAGATCGATGGATGTAACATTTAATTCTTAGAAACTGCTAAAAGAACATTCCTAGGTTGATGATTCAAAATAAGATAATAATGTTCCGCTACGAATGTTCCAGGCATAATCCTTTTGAACTCACCTAAGGATAATCGAATCATTTAGTATCAGAATATTCTAGGAAAACTTATATAATATAAGAATAATCTCATGTTGTTCAGATTATTCACATTCGAAATCGAAGAATGTGGGAACATTCCTAGGATATTGCTTGCTATCTGGGGCGGAGTAAGCCAAATCTTTTTTGTTTCTATCCGAATAATCCTTGCTTTTGACATGCCTTAAACAAGGTGATCTGCGGTATAGTTCAATGAATTCACTTAAAAACTCCCGAGGATTTTGCTTGCACTCCGACATTATTATGGACTAGCGGGACCGCGACAAGCCGACAGTGGGTGGTGGAGTGAAACCGACAGAGCGACCTCTCCGGTCATTAGCGGGAGGGGGGGGGGGCTTCTCTTCTCATTTTTTTTTTCTTCATCGGCTCGTTTTTTATGTTCACAAAAGCATTTTTTATTTGAAAAAAAAAAAGTATCAGCTACTCGCTAGTGAAAGCCCCATCATGTTTCATGTACCCACTTTCAATAAAAAGTTGCTTCAACAATACAGACACTTCAAATGTCATTTATGTGTATAAAGATATATTAGATCAACAAGAAGCCAAGTAGAAATTGAAGCAAATTTGGCGGCAACTCGTTTACACGTTCCAATATATCGTTACGATCTGGAGAAATCGTACGATCCAATCCAATTCCAATTCCAATAAATCGCAACGATTTCCCATTTACACGCAACGATAAATCGTTACAACCTGATCGCAACGATAAATCGTTACGGAACATTGTAGATTAAGGGCCGTATTCAGAAACCAACCTTAACCTTTAGGTACATCTCCTTTAAGCGCTTCAAAACAGATGACATATTTTTATAAACCATCACATTTTTCAACTCCTTTAGTTAAGGCTTCGTAAAGGAGGGTTTCTGAATACGGCCCTAAGTCTTTTTTGTGTGTGTAAATTCATTTTTGTTTGGTGCCCTTTTCTTATGAAAAGAAAGAAAAAAAAAAAAAAAAGTTAGAAAAAGGAGGCACTATTATGAGGGAGCGATCGGCCTTAGGTCAGCATCATGCTCATAAGAAGAAAAAAAAAAAAAAAAAAAAGTGAAAGACTGCTCCTTTCCCCCCAAAAAAACCCTCTAGCCTTTTCCTCTCTATCATCTTTTTTAATCCCTCGTTTGATGCCGGAAAGTCAAGTGCGCGTTCGTTTCGAGCAAAATCAGAAAAAATGTGTTGAAAGTTAAAAACCCCGTTTTTTCGTTTTTCGCGTTGGCGTATTTTCTCAAGCGTCCGGTTGGACCCAGGAAAAACTCAACAATTTTAAATTTGTGACGGTGAGCCTTTGTTCGCTAGAAATTTAGTAATTCATTCGTCCGCAATTTCCTCTCTCCCTTCTTCCCTTGTTTCACTTTATTTCTGTTTAAATTTAGACCTGTACTCGGTGAGTACAAGTAATTCTTACGAAGAGCTGTCTAACTTAGATGACATGGATACGGATAACTTGCCGTCGACAAGCCCGACAATGACTTCTAACAAACAGAAACCCAACAAGATCCCTCCTGTTGTGGTCTAAATCTACATCAATGATCATGCTAAGGCCATGAAAGATTTGCGCGCGAAGTGCTCTCAAGATTTTGACGTCAAATTCCGAGGAAACCATCTTATCTTTTACACTAAATGTAAACAAGACTACGACTTAATTATTAAAGAAGTAAATTCAGCTAAGTTAGAATACCACACTTATACACCTAAAGACCAGATAAATCACACTTTGGTACTGAGAAACATCCCTCCGAACGTCACCACTGAAGAAATCAAGGAGGAGCTAAGCAGCAGGAATTTTGAAGTCATTAAAGTAACGCAACTAACAAAAAAAGATCCTCTTGGAACCGTCATAAAATATCCTTTATTCCTAATAACTTTCAGTAATACTGCTAATATAAACGACATCCTAGCAATTAAAAGTGTCTGTCGTTGTATTATAAGCTGGGAGAGGTACAGAAATTTTTCTGGAGTCACCCAATGCTATAACTGTCAAGGTTTTAACCAACTTGCTAAAAACTGTCATCGCACTCCCAAGTGTGTTAAGTGTTCTGGCACTCACCTCACCAAAGATTGCGTCTCCTCACGCGAAAGTACTCCTCGCTGTGTGAATTGCAGTGGTAATCATCAGGCTAACCACAGAAGCTGTATCGAATACCAAAAGAGGGTCAAAACTCGCCCCCAGAACACCAAAGCTCCTCCTACTGGAACGAGAAATTATTCCTACAAGGCCGAAGACTACCCGCCTCTACGAACGAACAACTCCTATCGTAGTTCTGAAGTCTCAAAGAATGCCTGGCAACCACTGAGCAATAATAAAGACGACTCTAGTCTAGACAACGAAATAAAATGACTTTTTACTGAAATTAAATCTTTGTTTTCGTACTTTTGCAATGGCAACATTTTTGATACCATTAAATCTGGCTTACAAAAATTGAACAGAGCTCCTGACACTCTGAGTAAAATTGGTATAATCATTGATGTAGTAAGTAACATTTTTGATTGATTAACTCTCAATTTTTCACCTTAATGAGCTGGAATGCCAGGTCCATCACACAGAAAACACAAGAGCTCACGCAACTACTCAATGATCATAATATTCAAATAGTCGCCCTCAGCGAAACATTACTAAAACAAAAACATAAATTCAAAGTCAATTGCTATGCAGTGTACAGAGCTGATTGTATCGAAAATAGAGGTAGAGGGGTAGCCATCCTGGTTCGATCTAATGTGACCCACCATCAAATTCATATTCCGACTAATATCACGAGTATTGAAGCAGTAGGCATCCAAGTCGAATGTAGTAATAACTTTAAAGTCACTATTATATCCGCTTACATTTCTCCTTCTAGAGTTTTCATTAAAAAAGATCTGAATTCTCTAATCAAATTGGATAAAAATGTAATAATCCTAGGTGATCTAAATGCAAAAAATATCTCATGGAATTGTGCATGTAGCAATCGTAATGGAGTACAGCTTCTTGATATCTCACTAAGACATAACCTTCAAATCATAGCTCCGGAGGATCCGACGTATTTTCCTGATCGTAGAAACGCTCGTCCAAGTATTATAGATTTAGCTATGGTCAAAAACTCTCCTCAACATCTTGTGGCAAAGTCCATTTGTGCATTGTCCTCTGATCACAACCCAGTATTGTATAATTTACATGCAAAATTGTTTGAAAAGACCCAAGAAAAAACGTTCAAATTCAGTTTAGCGAATTGGCCCTTGTTTCGGCATTATATTGACACAAACATTGACATAAACCCAAAAATTAGCAGTAGAAGTGACATTGATGATTTAATAGACAACTTTTCCGACGTAGTAATAAATGCGGCCAAAGAGGCTATACCAGTGCATGATTCAAAAAACAACATACCCAGTATACCTTCTTCCATCAAACTTATTATTATACAACTTATTATACAAACGCTGCAACATTTACAAACTTATAAAATTACAATGCCCACACTATCTTATATCTTTTATCAAGTCATATCTAGCTGATAGGAATTTTTTTGTACAAATGAATAGTAAAAGATCGCGAGTGAGTGATATCAATACCGGTGTACCACAAGGCTCCAAACTTGGTCCCTGTCTCTTTAACATATACATAAATGACTTAACTAAGATCTAACTCAAATCCTCAATAGCTTTATTCGCGGACGATACCGCTCTGTATAAATCTTCCTATAGAATAGACACTATTGCTAATCATCTTCAAGAAAGTACTATCAAATGCTTCAAGTATTTGCATAAGTGGAAGATGAAACCTAATATCCAAAAAACTGAAGCAATTATTGTCATAGTCATGTGGAAATGGCTTTTCTATTAATTTATCGTTTTTGTTAATTGCTCACATGTTTATATTTTTCCCCTTCTCAGTCTTTGTTTTGAATTGTAACAATTCATTTTATTAAAATGACTTTTCGTTAAAGACCTTTGATTTACCCAAAATTAACAGGTTATGGGCTGTAAGTGCGCGTAATTTCATTGCAAAAATCTAAATTTCGCGTTAAAAGTGTTTTTTTTTTTTTTTTTCGAAATGAATGGTCCTTTCGTTTTGCCTCAGTTGTCACCGGACAACTTTAATAATTGGAAATTTCGTGTTGCCTCTATATTGTAAGAAAGGCAAGTACACTATGTCTTAAACTCGACATTATGAGGACATTCAGGGCCAAGAAAGAAAGGAAAAGTTCACGCAGAACGACGCAAAAGCATGAGCTACAATAATACAATGCATTTCGGACAAGCATTTGGACCTAGTAAAGGATGCTAAGACAGCTCAAGAAATGATTCGAGCCCTCGAAAATGTTTTTCAAAGGAAAAGTGTGTTCACCAAGCTAACTCTCAAGAAGAAACTCCTTACATTGAAGTGTGGAATAAACGAAAAGTTGGAAGACCATTTTCTACATTTTGACTCGATCATACGGGAATTGGAAAACGTGGGAAGCAAGCTGGAAGAATCGGACAAGGTATGCCACCTACTTTTGTCCCTTAACGACAATTTTGAAAATGTCATCACAGCCATTGAAACGTTGAATATCGAGATAACAATGGATTTTGTAAAATCACGACTACTAGACGAGGAATTGAAATTATCCACCAGGAACCGAAAAATGTCGAACGATGCTGATGAAGTTGGCTTTAGAGCACAATCTCAATCGTGCTTTGAATGTGGAGACCCATCCCATTTTAAAAAGGACTGTCCCAAACTTCTTTACAATTTCAGACAAGGAGGGGCACGAGGTCAAAGGGGTCAGTTTTTGACCAGAGGTCGAAGAGGATTCAGAGGTCATGGCCGTGGAGGACAAGGCAAAGCTTTCGTCAGTGATGTTTGTTTCGTCGCTTTGAATTGCGGTGATGGACCGCTAAAAGAAAATTCGTTCATCCTTGACTCTGGTGCTACTCATCATATGGTGAAAAGTGATCTTGAACCACACATGACAGACGTAACGGTTTTGGATCACGCTGTCAAAATAAGGATCGCTAATGGTTCTACATTAATCGCCACTAAAAAAGGTAATCTTCATCTACACTGCCAAAATCGTACCGTAAATTTGGAAGCCTTATTGGTGCAAGGATTAAAACACTATCTCCTAGCTGCTTCAGAGATAACTAGTCGCGGGCATAAAATAATCATGCAAGAAAAACAGTCGATTTTGTGTGGTACGAATTTTTGTATAATCCTCAAACGTTGTCATGGATTATATGTTTTAGACCCCGATTGTATCGGTGAAGACAAAAAGTGCTTACTCACCTCAACGGAGGAGGACTTGTGGCACAGAAGACTCGGACACTTAGGAAGAGATGGCCTAAAGGTGCTGAATCTACCTATTTTAAATCAAAAATGCTCCATTTGCATAGAAGGAAAGGCAAAGAGAACACCGTTTCCAGCAAGAGAGTCAAAATCGAAGCAAATAGGAGAGCTTATTCATTCTGATGTATGCGGACCGGTCAAACCAGCGACTTGGGACAATCAACAGTATTTTCAGGTGATAGTTGACGACTATTCTCATTTCACAGTTGTTTATCTCCTAAAAACCAAAGAAGAAGCTGGATACAACATCATGAGAGAAGCTGATGCGAGGGACTGCTCGAGCTATTTCTACAAGTACGAACGAAAGTGAGCGCGCGGGGTTAATCGAAAACGAGATACTGGTTACCAAAAATTACACAAATTCGACAACTCGGAGGACCATAAAATGAGGGAGCCCGTCGGCTCTTTAGGGGGTTAATTAGATTTCCCCCGCAGGTCTTTGATTTGATTTGATTTTATTTACACAATTTACACGATTTGCATGGTATTTACGTGATTTTTCAAGCTTATAAAAGCTTTTTTAAATCTCAAGGAGCATTGTTGGACATAGTTAAATGTGAGGTACAATTCTTATAATTTAGGAAAATAATGAAAAAAAACCTAAACTAAAGGAGTGTCAGTATCTTAATGAGTAAACATCAGGGTTACAATTTTTAAACTATAGCATAATATGTTTGATTCGCTTATGTTTGTAGCGTTTGTAATTCAACTGTCTAATGAATAGTTTCCAATATTATTAATGTGAGAATATATGCTATTTGAGCATTGGCGGTAAAATTTTTGACAGAGTTTGTAGATGACTGTTGATATGCTGGGTAAACTTAATGCTGAGTGTATTGTCTCAAGTCGAGTGCATCGCGGGAAACCACCAATGACTCGGAGGCATTTATTTTGAACTATTTGCAGTTTTTGAACATTCGTTTGACAAGTATTGCTCCATACTGGTGACCCGTAAGTTAGTACAGACCTTACGGGTCGAGAGCACAAAGATACCTCACCTCAGGTCCTTGGAAATCACCAAACAACGGTCAAAAGGCGTCTTTTTAGCGACGAATAAAGACACCCCCAAAAGTGGTAACCGTAAGTCTACCGAAAATTCCACTCGTTGTGTGGCTTGTTCACAGTCGCATAATACTGCTGAATGTAAGAAATTTCTCGAAATCGACTCAAAAGAGCGTTACAAATTAATAAAACGTGCTAATGACTGCATAAATTGCCTTAAAGGTGGTCACACGTCTTCGTTGTGCAAGTCGACCTCAAATTGCAAGGTCTGTGACGGGAGACACCACTCTCTACTCCATTTTTCTTAAAGAAACAAGGAAAACTCAGCTTCAGAGCCGGTAGACCATTATAGACGAAATCAGCTCGATGGAGCTTCCTCGTCTCATGCTTGTGCATTGTCACGCCACCGTAACCAGGAGAAAGTAACGGTTCTCCTCGCTACTGCTCTGATAGCCGTACGTACCAAGTCAGGTGGCCGAGTAACTGCCCGCGCTCTTATAGACACTGGATCGCAGTTGCTCCTTAATTACTTCAAAGCTGGCTAAGCGTTGCGATTTGGCGCTGATAAAAGCATCTAAGCCACTAAAAGGACTAGGGAACTCACCCGTCCCCATCAAGCATACGGCGGCCTTCGAATTCACTCCCGCCTATGGCTCTCGGCCTCGTTTCATCGTGAACACCTTCTGTGTAGATCGCATTTTTCGGGAAGATTCCTTCCGCCGAAGTTTCCTCCTCCTCTTGGAGGCACATTCTAGACTTGAATTTAGTGGACCCCTCTTTTTCGAGGCCTCAAGAAATTGAAATATTATTGGGAGCAGACATTTTCCCTCAACTTTTGATGGCTGGTCGACGAGAAGGGATCAGTGGGTGAGCCCTTGGCTCTCGAAACTCAACTTGGTTGGATTTTGCTTGGGCCCGTTAGTACCGAAAATGCGGAGCCTTCGACTTGTCTTTTTTCAAGTGATTCCGAAGAATTCACTTGCATGCACGTTACGCTCGAAGAAATGGTCGAGTCTTTCTAGAGGATGGACGATTTTCTGGAACTAGAGTTTTCCAAACCAGATGACGTTCGAAGCGAACAAATTTTTGCTGACGGCCATTGTAGGCAACCGGATGGCCGATATGTAGTTCCGTTGATTTTTAAACCAAATGAACCAGTTCTCGGACCATCCAAAACTGGAGCACTCAAATGTCTAATCTCTTTAGAGTACCGCCTTGAACAAGGCCCAGATTTAAGAGCACATTAAAACGATTTCATGGGAAAGCTGATCGAAAATCGTGTCATGGAACGGATCACCCCTGAGTCGAGCGATAATAACGTTTTCTACCTACCTCACCACCCTGTCTGGAAGATCGATGGATCTAATAAGGCCATTCGTGTAGTATTCGACGCATCGGCTCGCTCGGAAAACGGGAGATCACTAAACGATTGTCTTTCGTCTGGTCGAAAACTCCAGTGTAACATTGTTGATATTATCATGGGATTCAGAGTTTTTCCCGTCGCCCTAATTGGTGACATTCGGCAGATGTTTCTGCAGATTCAGATAAATGCAAATGGATAGGATCATCAGCCTATTATGGCACCTCTATACCAGCCGTACGAATAACACCAACGAGTAGACCCTATCTCATCTCTGGCGTAGACTACGCTGGCCCGATTTTAGTCAAGTCTTCTTCTCTTAGGAAGGCGCAAAAGGCTAAGGCATACGTTGCTATCTTTGTTTGTATGACAACCAAGGCTTGTCACATCGAACTTGTCTCTAGTTTGTCGACGCCAGCTTTTCTTGCTGCTCTCACACGGTTCGTCAGTCGTCGTTGATTATGCTCTGATATACACAGCGACAGTGGCCTCAACTTCGTTGGAGCTGATCGTGAGCTCCGCAATAAATTCGACTTCATCAAAAGGAATTCGTTGGCATTTCTAGCCTCCATCTGCTCCCCATTTTGGTGGAATTTGGGAAGTGGCCGTTAAGGCAGCCAAGCGCTGTCTTCTTTAAGACTACGCAAGGGATAACGTTAACATTCGAAGAACTTTCAACTGTCCTCACTAGAGTTGAGGCAAGCTTAAATTCGGGGCCACTTACGCTTATTAGTGATGACCCAAATGAAATGGAGGCTCTCACTCCTGGTCACTTTTTAATAATGAATTCGTTTCATTCCTTACCCGAATTGGACACAACTACGCAAAATACTTTGGATCCTCGACAGCGTTAGCACGTGGTAACCAAGATTTCCCAACATTTCTGGAAGCGGTGGCACACAGAATATATCTCAGCACTTCAGACGCGGCCCAAATGATTGAAGGATCAGCCAGACCTAAAACCTGGGGATATGGTTTTGGTCAAGGATGAGCACATGGCACCTCTTTCCTGGAAGCTTGGTCGTATTTCTGCGGTCTATCCTGGACCTGACGGTCGAATTCGTCTAGCCTCGGTGAGGACTTCGTCGAGTGGCTCCAGCCGGGTGGCTGTTGTTGAGTCCAAGCGCCCAGCCAACAAACTGATTCCTCTACCTCTTCATTAATTGTGCTGAAGCATAATCAGCAAAGAGTGTGGGCTGATACTGAATATTCGATTGAGCCCCCAAGAGTGCAATTCTGATGGTGGCTCGAATTGAGAAAATACACGCTTCGAAAAGCGGCTAAAATGAAGAAAACACACCGTCCCGCAGTTTCGTTAGGTCCTTAAGCGCACTATAATGTGCTGATCGCCAATTTGCAACTTACTGACACGTCGAAGACTATGAAAAAATTGCTAATATTCGGGGCTGTATCTGCGAAAAATCGCTAATTCACGGTCTCACCATGCAACTTCCTGATCAAAAATTGAGAAAAAATTGTTGATTCGCCGATTATGGAGGCCATTCTACAGCTAAAATGTAAAAATCAACGAAAAAGTGTTGTTTTTGGTCCCAGCCTGCAGCTAAAATTGAGAAAACACGCTAAAAATGCAGGGATGTAGAAGTGGAAAAAAAAAAAAAAAACAAAAACGGCGGCTAATCTAGACAAAAAACAACGCTAATTTGGGTTAAAATTGAGAGAAAATGGCAACTATTCACGGCTGCAATTGTAAAAATTACCCCATTCACACATAAAAAAGAGAATAGTTGTTAATTAACTGTAAAATGAGCAGAAAATTGCTGTTTCACAGCTGAAATTAAGAAAAATCACTAATTCGCCGATAAAAAAAGAAAACCACTAATTCGCGAATGAATTTAACACAAATCCGTAGCTTCTGAAAGATTCAAGGCTTAAACTGAAATACAGCGCTATTGAAGCGCGGATATTTTTCTATTTTACATTTACGCCAATTTTCAGCTCGAACTGAGAAAAATTGCTGATTGCAGCTGTCAAAAATTGTGCAAAAAAGGCTTATCTATAACTGAAATTGAGGAAAACGCATAGTCGGGGCTAAAATAGTGGAAAATTGGTAGTCCAAGAGATAGAAACTGTATTGCGATGCTAAAATTGACGAAAATCACTATATCGCTGCTTAAAAGTGATAAAATGCAAATGCGTGGCTTCCGTTTTGGGCCAAAACGAAAAAAAAAACAAAAAAAAAACGCTAATCGATAGCAAAATTTGAAGGAAAAGAATTTAAGGCTAATTCAGGACTAAAATGTAATAAACGCAGGTAGTATATTGTAAAATTCAGTAATTAGTGCTGCTCAAATATTAAAAAATTCTAGTTTTCAGCTCAAATCGGGGAAAAGTTATATTCCCTGCTAAAAATTGCTAATTACGTCAATTATTCATGGCTGAAATTGAGAAATTTCGAGAATTCACAGGTTGGAAACGCTACTAAGCGGCTAAAAATGACGTAAATTAATTCGCGGATAAAGTGTGTTAAATTTTATAGTTCAAATGCGCCCCTTCTCAAGGGAACTTTCTGTCTAAACTGCAGGGCCATAATTCTAAAAAAAAAAACCCTTATTCAAGGCTAAGACTGAGCAGAAGCGCTAATCTATAGGTAAAAGTAAAATAAAAATGCTAATGCGCGGTGCTAAAATGTAAACTTTTAAAGCTAATTTGCACCTATTATTGACAAAATCAATAATTAGGTTGGCTAAAATTAAGGGAAAGGTCATTTTGCAGCTTAAATCTGAAAAAAAAGTGCTATTTTCATCTTAGACGTCGGAATTCGCCAATTCTTGGCTAAAATTAACAAAATCTCCAAATTAACTTAGAATGGCTAATTCGCTGCTAAAATTAAGAGAAATTACTAATGCGCGGCTTCTGAAGGCAACTTTGTTGGCTACAATTGAGAAAAGGCGCCATTTTATTGCTACAATGTGAAAAACCCGCTATGTCTTGTGTAAAACTGAGAAAAATCGCTACTCCATAGTATATGGAGAACAAAAAAAAAACCAAAGAAGCTAATTACCGCTACTTTGCGGCTAATATTGATGAAAACTCTTAAGAAAAACGCTAATTTTCAGCTCAAACTGAAATCTTATTCGCTGCGTGCTAATTTGCAGTTAAATTTGAGGAAAACGCCAACTCGTGGAAAATGAAGAAACAACATCGCTTATTTACGCGATAAATGCACGTGGCTGCTAAAGTTGAGAAAAAACGCAAATTCATGGATATTGGGGGTTGGGATGGACACACCGCTAATGCGCGGATGAAATTGAGAAAAACGTTGTAGTAAGCGGCCGAAATTGAGAAAAGCTCAAATTTGCAGTTAAAGTTGACAAAGAAACACTCATTCGTGCCTTGCTCAAAAGCTCAATTGACAGAATTTCTTGTAAACAATATTTCGTGAGTTCGGGTTCCGTCAAGAAACCGTTTTTCTCGCATTTCACTCTCTAAAATTAAATTTCGACGATATTTTCGACGCAAAAATGACATTTTCGTGGGTCTGCATTGGAAATTATTCCCCAGATTTTATTGCTCACTATAAATTTAATAAACAACGTCGTCAATTTTTTTTAGCTGATAGTACATTTCACAACGAGTGAGGATAGCGTCAATTCACGCACGAGTTGTGTTTTTGCGATCGAGGCGAAGCCGAGTTCGCTAATTAGTAACAACGAGCGCGTAAAGACGCTCCTCACGAGTTGCGAACGCTTTTTTTTTTTCGCTTGACAGACCAAATTTGAGGCACTTCACCACGGCTTACTCCAAACAGTGACGAAAAGTACTTTACATCACTCCTAGCAGTGACGTAAAGTACTTTCGTTCACTCCGTGACGTAAAGTAAGCAATTAACACGCTGAGATTAAAGTGTTTCTTTCGTGGTGAGGTTACAATGGTGAAAATAGCCACTTTTCTCCGTAGACAAAGCGAAAACCAATTTCACGGGGTGACGTGATGAATAAGAGACCTATTTCACGGATTTTGCACACTAAAAACACATTTTTAACGGTCTGACTCAACAAAAAACCATTTTTTAAAGTACCATTTCGCTGATTTTTTTCGCTAAAAACCAATTTTCGTGATTCTGGCTCACAGAAACCCCAATTTTTGGGTTGTTTTATTGCTGAAAAACCAATTCGCAGCTGTGGCTGAAAACACAATTTTACGATATTGTTCTTTAAAAAAATTATCGCACGTCTGAATCACAAGAAAATAAAATATCTCGGACTTCACTCGCTAAAACCCCAAAATTTCGCGGATTTTCCTTATTTAAAACCACATTTACGTGGTTTTCCCACACTACTTTGCAGCTTTTTCGCCATTCTGGCTCATTAAAACGCAAATTCCGTGGGATTTGCTCGCTGTACACTGTGTTTAGAACCAATTTTGCGCGCCTTGGCTCACTTGAACGCTAATTTCGTGGTATTTTTCCTTCCGAGTCCTGAAGATCTAAAGCTACAAATTCGTGGGTTTTGGGCTTGCCGAAAACCCCCTGGGTCTTTGGCTTGCTGGAAATTCAATTTCGTGGGATTGACTCATTGAAATGATCCATTTCATATATTTTTTTTTATTTCAAAAGTTCGTAAAAAGCGAAAGCTCCGCATTTCGAGTCCTTTTCAAAGATTATGAGCCGGTCTGCGCACTTATTGAAGACTATAACTTGTCAGTTTACAGGCCTGCAAGTTCCTGACACAAGGAGAGCCATTCGGCTCTGCAACATAAGAGTCAAGTTTGGAGGTCTAAATTGACCGCAGTTTCTGTCCCAGGAGACGACAATTCCAAGCTTAGTTCCAAAAATATCGCTGTCTGGGAGAAAAATTATCAGTTATAATGCAGAAAGGTTAGGTTTTAACGATTAACAGACATTCATCAGTGCTAACTCAGTTTTTGGGGTTGAATTGACGATTTCCCACGCCGATTTATCAGTTGGTGAACTACTGTGTTCCCTTTCTGGGGGACTCAATCCCAAATATAAGCCTGCGAAAGTCATTGGGACTCACACGAAGTTGCCTACCCCAAGATCAAAGGCTGGCTACGCCCCTCATTCCCGGTCTGACTGTTCTGGGACCGCGAATTTCCAGATTTTTCTTGTTTAATCTTTGTTTTTAATTAAAAATCGCGTAAGCCCGGTTTACATCTGATCCGAAAACCGAACAATTCAAGATCGTGCATGCCGAATAATTGACGGCTAGATAGATAGAGGGTAGGAGGGCGGGATTTCTATTACGGTAATGGCCTCAATTTAAATTTTGTAGACCACATGGCCCACTTCAGTGGTCGTTTCCCAGGACATTTTTTTATTGTTTTCATACTAATGGGGCGCTGATCAAAATGAAACGAATCGCGTGTTTAATCGCGATCCTTTTGAGTCACGTCCACAACTCCTGGACTTTGTCGTCAACCTCTGAATCATCATCAACCGTAGACGATGGAATTTTACCCGATGCGGTTAACGTCACATTTGTCGCCGCGATATATTTCATGACTGGCAAACACCCTGCCGGACTGTGCAGCGGTGTAGTGCTAACAGAAAGGACCCTGCTCACCACTTGTCAGTGTTTGGCTATAGTTCAACCGAACGGTGACATTCAATATCGCAACTCAAAGTTCGCTCGCGTGTTAGCTGGATGGCATTTAAGGTGGGTGGCAATGTTCTAAGCGTTTTTCGTACTTCCTCCCACATTGTATTGAAAACCCCCAATTTAGGGGCGAAAAAACCGGTCAACGCAAAGCTGTCAAACATTTGCACGTTCACCCGCGTTGTCTCAGAACAGATTTGAACATTGTCGAGTATGACCTTGGGTTCGTCGTGCTGAAATACTCTTTCCGAATCAACAAACATTTATCACGGATCGCTATAGTTGCGAGAGACGAGTACGAATTCAATAAGTTTACCGATAATGTAACAGAGAAGAAAACTATTTGTTCGGCGATTAATTGGAACGTCGATTCATCACCGGATAGTCAAATGAGTATAAAACGATATAATCACATCGCAGTTTTTTTATTGTTATTATTAACTGATAAGTTTTATGTCTAGACGAATCTCAGCTTTTCGATAAACTAAGAAGCTCGGAAATGGTATTGATTTCAAACGAACGCTGCGAGCAATTAATGTGCCCCCCGGCAAATACCAGCGGCTTCAAAAACTTGTGCGATTATCAACCGACGGTTCACTCACAAATGTGTGGCGTTGCGGTAAGAATCCAACCACTTCTCCGGGTTCCAATCTCATCGCTGAATAAACGTTGGGGTGGGGTGTGGGGAGGGATTTTTTTTTTTTTTGAAAACAGGTGGGTAACGTCAACTGTCTCAGTGTAATCGGTGGACCTTTGGTTTGTTCAAACTATGTCGTCGGTTTACTGTCGGAGGGTTTCGACTGTGGACTGAGTCGTCCAAGCCTGTTCGCGAGTCTTGGGCCGTCTATGGAATGGTTTTGGGACTTGGAAATTGACAAGTTGTCACTGGGGAGTCCTTCAATAATCATGTTTTCAACAGCGAACCTTGGCGCTTCTAGCGACTCATATTTTATTACGTTATCGATTTTGATATGCCTAATAACGTCGACCGATTTATTTGAAACATCCTAAATAAATTCCATTTTTACCGTGTAACTGTATTATTGGTGCCCGGTAGGGTAGCCGGTGCTAACTCAAGATCGGACCGCAGAGGTAGCACCGTCCAAAGCGCGAGAGAGATCCGCTTCATTCCTACTGGAGCATAGAACCGACGTGTCATCAGCGTAGAGGAAAAACTTCGAACACGGAGGTAGATTGGGCCAAGCACAGATCGTTGATGAACAACAAGAATATAATGGGGCCCAAGGTAGAACCCTGCCGAAATCCGATGTTGGCGGCCCCAGTAAGAACAGACAGTTCACCCCTAAAAGTGCACGCACTGCTACCAGTCAACAAGGTACGACTGAAAGAATCTGTAAGAGGATTCATCGAAGCCATAGTGACACAGTTTGGTGATAAGAATGTCCACTTCGTGGGAATCGAACGTGGCCCAGACTCCAGACCACGCAGAATCGACTGCAAAGGTCGAATAGCAGCGAGCGAAGTGGAGCGACCCTTCTGGAAACCGAACTGGCTCCCCCCCGAAAATGTGGTTTACCTCAAGAAATTCAAGGAGGCGAGACAAGACCAACCGCTCAACCACGCGAGAAAAGACTGGGATAATCGAGATGGAACGGAAGTCACAATAATCCCTCCGGCTCGGCTTCTTCGACACGGGCGTGATAACGGACATTTCGAGGCAAGGAGGGAACGTCCCCGACCTGAAAAAGCCATTAACCATATGACAAAGAGGCTCACAGATGAATGAGCAGAGGACTTGACGATACCAACGGTTAAGCCGTAATAATCGAGAGCGGGGGAATTATTCAAACCAGAAATGACGCTAAAGACCTCCTCCATGGATACATCCCCGAGAGTGAACGCAGTAGAAGACGCAGGACCCCCCATAAAGTCTTAAAAAAACTGAACGCGACAGGTGGCAAAGACCGTACCCCGTCGGCGCCAGTTGGTTTCCAGAATGGTCGCTCAACTTCGCTCGCTGCAATTCGAGACTTTCGCATTCGATTCTGCGTGGTCTGGCGAGTCTGGATCGAAGGTGGGCATTCGACTATTCGAACTCTCGCGCGCGTTCGATTCCCCAGACGTGGACATTCTTACCGCCAAACTGCAATTGCAAATTGATTTGCAACTTGCTGAAGCGGCAAAACATTTGAAAAAATCACTAATAATCGGGGCTATAACAGCGAAAAAGCGCTGATTCGTGCTCTCTCGATGCAATTTCCAGATTAAAATTGAGAAAAAATCGCTGATTCACGGTGCATAGAGACCATTCTACGGATAAATTGTGGAAATCAACAAAAAAGAGTTGATTTTGGGCCAACCCCGCGGTTGAAATTGAGAAAACACGCTATAAAATTGACAAAAAAAAAAAAACGCTTTCAGATTAAAATTGGGCAAAAATGGCAAATCCCCATCTAAATTTGCGAAAAATCGTTCATTCGCGTATTAAAAAAAAGTAATAGATGCTAAATCGCCGCAAAATTAGCATGAAACGCTATTAAACAGCTGAAATTGGGAAAAATCGCTAATTTAAAACGTTGATTCGCGGATACAAATGAAGAAATTAACTAATTCGCGGCTATAAATTAAAAAATTACTAATTAGCGCAGCAACAATTAGAAAAACCTTAATTTTCAATTCAAATTGGGGAAAAGTGCTAACTCGCTGCTAAAAAGAGGAAGAAATTGCTAATTTGCAGCTTCAATTGAGTAGAAGCAATAATCTATGCCTAGAAAACTAAAATGAACTTGTTAGTGCGGTGCTAAAATTTGTAAAAACCGCTAATTTGAGGGTGATAATTATAGACTGGCCAGAATTAAGGGAAAAAATAATTTTAAGCCTAAATTTGACAATTGCTAATTCGTGGCTAAAAATGGAAGAAAAAAATCGCCAATTTGTGACAGAAGTTGAGAAAATTCGCTAATTTGTGACTGTGATGGGAAAATTCGCTAATTTGTGACTGAAATGGGAAAAATTCGCTAATTTGAGACTAAAATGGGACAAATTGGCTAATTGGTGACTGAAATGGGAATAATTCGCTAATTGACGGGGTCGAAACGGTACGACGCTGCTAAAATTAGAAATAATCACTTAATTCACGGCTAAAATTGTTTAAAATTCGCGTTAAAAACTGAATATACGACAATTTGCGGCTTCTGAAGGCAACTTTTTGAGGCTGAAATTGAGAAAAAGTGCCAATTTATGGCAATAGGTGAAAAAAACCGCTTATTCCCGAGTAAAACTGAGAAAAATGGATCATGCATTGCGTATGGTGAACCAAAAAAATCTTAATTCGTGTGCTCTAGCGTACCGAGGCAGTGGCATGGCGAGGGGGGCGGACCGCCCTGGGCCCCCGTTCGGATGGGGCCCCCGAAAAGCTTAAACATGAAAAAATTGGGCTTTTTAAGTAGAAAGAATGGCTAAAATTGCTTGTACAATTGAGAAAAACGCTGATTCACGGTTGAAATTGAGAAAAATTTCTATAATAGCGGTTGTTAATATTGAGAAAAAGTGCTAATTCGCAGCTAAAATTGAAGAAAATAAACGCTAAAATTGAGAAAAATGCCTGAAATTTTGCAAAACTAGTTCTTTCGGCCAAAAATCGAGAAAAACGGTAATTCTCGGCTAGAATTGTGAATAAGCGCAACAACATGCGGCTTTAAAACTTGGAAAATATCCGTAGTTCACAGTTGACATTGAGACAAAGCAAAATCACGAATTCTTGCGGCAAACTCGGGACTGAAATGGGAAAAAGCCCTTATTCACGCGGCTAAAACTGAGAAAAACGCTATTTCAAGGACAAAACAGAGAAAAAGGCGAATTCGCGTCTTAAAAATCGATAGACAAGCTATAATTCATGGCTAAAATTATAATAAACTGCTACAATTTAGCGGCTATAAAAATTTAGAGAAAAAGGGAATTCACAGCTCTGGGGAGAAACGCCAACTCATGGATTCTCGGGGCAACATAGGGTCTGAAATTGAGAAGAAGCGCTAATTCACGAGTGAAATAGACAAAAACGCGAATTCACGCCTAAAAGTGGAGGAAAACGATAGTTCATGTCCGTAAAATTGCGATTTTACGGATAAAATCGAGAAAAAGTGCTAAAATTCGCAGCTAAAATTAAGAAATGTGCTCATTCGCTGCTGAAATTGATGGTAAAAAAAAGGTGAATTCACAGCTGAAATTGAGAGAACACCACTTGGGGAATAAAATTGAGAAAAAGCGCTAATTCAAGCGGCTGAAACTATGAAAAAGTGCCGATTCGCGGGTAACAAAGACAGAAAAACACGAATTGGCGTTTAAAATGGAAAAAAAGCGCAAATTCGCGGTTTAAATTTAGAAAACTTGCTAATTTGTGGATAAAATTTGGAAAGAGCAACTCAAACGCTACCCAATTTGCAGATTCTTGAGGCAACTTCGCGGCTAAGAGCTTATAAAAAGCGCCGACTCGCTTGTAAAAATGAGAAAATGAGCTAATTCGCGGATAAAATTGATGAAAAAGCTATAATTCGCAGTATTTTAGCTATTAAAGTATGCTAGTAGAATTGAGAAAAAACGATCATTCGCAGTTTAAATTGAGAAAACACACGTATACGGTTTACGGAGGCAATTTCGTAGCTAAAATTGAGAAAAATTGACGCGGTGTGGCTTAATGGGGGTCGTTCGGACGACCCGAAGATGAGGGTTGAAGATGCAAGAAATTAACGGTCGCCACCTGTTCTTTGCTTTGGGTAACAGGCCCCAATATATTCTCAATATAATACAACTGATTACAATTTTTTGGTTCGGAAAAAATAATAACAATGCGTTTCTTCGATGATTTCCGGTCGTTCCGGTGCGTAGACTTCGCGACGGTCGGTCTGGTAGCGTCCCTTCGCGCTGTTGCATATCCTCTTGTCGAACTAACGGTCCGTTAGCGTCCTCTGGTGCTGTCCGTAGTGTCTTCTTCGCCGGGTTCGGCAAGGACATGGAAAGGTTTGGACAGGATCGGTCTTGCTCGATGAATTCTGGGGCAGACACAAGTGTCGCTAAGCCCCGTAGTATCTATCGAGTTCCACCGGGGGTGAGGGAACGAGAATGAATGTTGACCGGAGTCATCTCAACGGTCCGGCACGAATGCCTACCGGTGGTCAGGGCCACAATAGGATTTCCCTTCAACAAGTGTCCGGAGTCTTCTCAACGGATGTGTCGAACTTGGAAGGTTCCCGCGAGGTTATCCTGCCGGTCCGGTTTGGATATGCGTCAAGTGTATGACGTCTGTAACAGTAACGGTCTAATCCACAATAGGGTTTCCCTTCAACAAGCGTCCGGAGTCTTCTCAACGGAGTAGAGCTTGGAAGGTTCCCGTAAGGTTATCCGCACCACTGGTCGGAAAAAAGAAAAATACACTGGCTATGGGTAGCCTGTTGGGCTAACGGTCCGTTAGCGTCCCTTGTTGTTGTCCGCAGCGTCTTCTTCGCCGAGTTCGGCAAGGATAGGGAAAGTTTCGGACAGGATCGGTCTTACTCGATGAATTCTGGGGCAGACACAAGTGTCGCTAAGCCCCGTAGTATCTATCAAGCTCCACCGAGGTTAGGGGAACGAATAAAAGAATAACCGGAATCTTCTCTACGGTTATGGGCACGGATGCCTATCGGCGGACAGGTCTACAATAGGGTTTCCACTTCAACAAGCGTCCGGAGTCTTCTCAACGGATCTGTTGAGGCAGAGGACTTGACGATACCAACGGTTAAGCCGTAATACGTCCCCGACCTGAAAAAGCCATTAACCATATGACAAAGAGGCTCACAGATGAATGAGGCAGAGGACTTGACGATACCAACGGTTAAGCCGTAATAATCGAGAGTGGGGGAATTATTCAAACCAGAAATGACGCTAAAGACCTCCTACATGGATACATCCCTGAGAGTGAACGCAGTAGAAGACGCAGAACCCCCCATAAAGTCTTGAAAACTGAACGCGACAGGTGGCAAAGACCGTACCCCGTCGGCGCCATCGTTGACGAATTTCTTGAGGCTAACCACATTCTCGGGGAGAGCCAGTTGGTTTCCGGAATGGTCGCTCAACTTCGCTCGCTGCAATTCGAGACTTTCGCATTCGATTCTGCGTGGTCTGGCGAGTCTGAATCGAAGGTGGGCATTAGACTATTCGACCTCTCGCGCGCGTTCGATTCCCTCGACGTGGACATTCTTATCGCCAAACTGCAATTGCAAATTGATTTGCAACTTGCTGAAGCGGCAAAACATTTGAAAAAATCACTAATAATCGGGGCTATAACAGCGAAAAAGCGCTGATTCGTGCTCTCTCGATGCAATTTCCAGATTAAAATTGAGAAAAAATCGCTGATTCACGGTGCATAGAGACCATTCTACGGATAAATTGTGGAAATCAACACAAAAGAGTTGATTTTGGGCGAACCCCGCGGTTGAAATTGAGAAAACACGCTATAACATTGGCAAAAAAAACAATTGGGCAACAATGGCAAATTCCCATCTAAATTTGCGAAAAATCGTTCATTCGCGTATGAAAAAAAAGTAATAGATGCTAAATCGCCGCAAAATTAGCATAAAAACGCTAATAAACGGCTGAAATTGGGAAAAATCGATAATTTAAAACGTTAATTCGCGGATACAAATGAAGAAATTTACCAATTCGCGGCTATAATTAAAAAAATTACTAATTAGCGCAGCAACAATTAGAAAAACCTTAATTTTCAATTCAAATTGGGGAAAAGTGCTAACTCGCTGCTAAAAAGAGGAAGAAATTGCTAATTTGCAGCTTCAATTGAGTAGAAGCAATAATCTATGCCTAGAAAACTAAAATGAACTTGTTAGTGCGGTGCTAAA
The DNA here is from genome assembly GCA_038030265.1 of Corythucha ciliata. NCBI lineage: Eukaryota > Metazoa > Arthropoda > Insecta > Hemiptera > Tingidae > Corythucha > Corythucha ciliata. The sequence goes on from CM075937.1 coordinate 49,487,283, forward strand.
ATTTGTAAAAACCGCTAATTTGCGGGTGATAATTATAGACTGGCCAGAATTAAGGGATAAATTAATTTTAAGCCTGAATTTGACAATTCATTTGGAAGAAAAAAAATCGCCAATTTACAGCTAAAATTGCGCCAATTTGTGATAGAAGTTGAGAAAATTCGCTAATTTGTGACTGTGATGGGGAAATTCGCTAATTTGTGACTGAAATGGGAAAAATTCGCTAATTTGAGACTAAAATGGGACAAATTGGCTAATTGGTGACTGAAATGGGAATAATTCGCTAATTGACAGGTTCGAAACAGTACTGCGACGCTGCTAAAATTGAGAAAAATGCCTGAAATTTTGCAAAACTAGTTCTTTCGGCCAAAAATGGAGAAAAACGGTAATTCTCGGCTAGAATTGTGAATAAGCGCAACAACATGCGGCTTTAAAACTTACGAAATATCCGTAGTTCACAGCTGACATTGAGACAACGCAAAATCACGAATTCTTGGGGCAAACTCGGGACTGAAATTGGGAAAAAGCCCTTATTCACGCGGCTAAAACTGAGAAAAACGCTATTTCAAGGACAAAAAAGAGAAAAAGGCGAATTCGCGTCTTAAAAATCGATAGACAAGCTATAATTCATGGCTAAAATTATAATAAACTGCTACAATTTAGCGGCTATAAAAATTTAGAGAAAAAGGGAATTCACAGCTCTGGGGAGAAACGCCAACTCATGGATTCTCGGGGCAACATAGGGACTGAAATTGAGAAGAAGCGCTAATTCACGAGTGAAATAGACAAAAACGCGAATTCACGCCTAAAAGTGGAGGAAAACGATAGTTCATGTCCGTAAAATTGCGATTTTACGGATAAAATCGAGAAAAAGTGCTAAAATTCGCAGCTAAAATTAAGAAATGTGCTCATTCGCTGCTGAAATTGATGGTAAAAAAAGGTGAATTCACAGCTGAAATTGAGAGAACACCACTTGGGGAATAAAATTGAGAAAAAGCGCTAATTCAAGCGGCTGAAACAATGAAAAAGTGCCGATTCGCGGGTAACAAAGACAGAAAAACACGAATTGGCGTTTAAAATGGAAAAAAAGCGCTAATTCGCGGTTTAAATTTAGAAAACTTGCTAATTTGTGGATAAAATTTGGAAAGAGCAACTCAAACGCTACCCAATTTGCAGATTCTTGAGGCAACTTCGCGGCTAAGAGCTTATAAAAAGCGCCGATTCGCTTGTAAAAATGAGAAAATGAGCTAATTCGCGGATAAAATTGATGAAAAAGCTATAATTCGCAGTATTTTAGCTATTAAAGTATGCTAGTAGAATTGAGAAAAAACGATCATTCGCAGTTTAAATTGAGAAAACACACGTATACGGTTTACGGAGGCAATTTCGTAGCTAAAATTGAGAAAAATTGACGCGGTGTGGCTTAATGGGGGTCGTTCGGACGACCCGAAGATGAGGGTTGAAGATGCAAGAAATTAACGGTCGCCACCTGTTGTTTGCTTTGGGTAACAGGCCCCAATATATTCTCAATATAATACAACTGATTACAATTTTTTGGTTCGGAAAAAATAATAACAATGCGTTTCTTCAATGATTTCCGGTCGTTCCGGTGCGTAGACTTCGCGACGGTCGGTCTGGTAGCGTCCCTTCGCGCTGTTGTATATCCTCTTGTCGAACTAACGGTCCGTTAGCGTCCTCTGGTGCTGTCCGTAGTGTCTTCTTCGCCGGGTTCGGCAAGGACAGGGAAAGGTTTGGACAGGATCGGTCTTGCTCGATGAATTCTGGGGCAGACACAAGTGTCGCTAAGCCCCGTAGTATCTATCGAGTTCCACCGGGGGTGAGGGAACGAGAATGAATGTTGACCGGAGTCATCTCAACGGTCCGGCACGAATGCCTACCGGTGGTCAGGGCCACAATAGGGTTTCCCTTCAACAAGTGTCCGGAGTCTTCTCAACGGATGTGTCGAACTTGGAAGGTTCCCGCGAGGTTATCCTGCCGGTCCGGTTTGGATATGCGTCAAGTGTATGACGTCTGTAACAGTAACGGTCTAATCCACAATAGGGTTTCCCTTCAACAAGCGTCCGGAGTCTTCTCAACGGAGTAGAGCTTGGAAGGTTCCCGTAAGGTTATCCGCACCACTGGTCGGGAAAAAAAAAAACACTGGCTATGGGTAGCCTGTTGGGCTAACGGTCCGTTAGCGTCCCTTGTTGTTGTCCGCAGCGTCTTTTTCGCCGAGTTCGGCAAGGATAGGGAAAGGTTCGGACAGGATCGGTCTTACTCGATGAATTCTGGGGCAGACACAAGTGTCGCTAAGCTCCGTAGTATCTATCAAGCTCCACCGAGGTTAGGGGAACGAATAAAAGAATAACCGGAGTCTTCTCTACGGTTTTGGGCACGGATGCCTATCGGCGGACAGGTCCACAATAGGGTTTCCACTTCAACAAGCGTTCGGAGTCTTCTCAACGGAGTAGAGCTTGGAAGGTTCCCGTAAGGTTATCCTGCCGGTCCGATTGTATAATTGCGTCAGGTGTATGACGACTTTAACAGTGACGGCTAATCCACAATAGGGTTTTCCTTCAACAAGCGTCCGGAGTCTTCTCAACGGATCTGTTGAGCTTGGAAGGTTCCCGTAGGGTTATCCGGCTGTTCGATTTTGCTATATGCGTCAGGTCACTGACGACTTGAAATAATGACGGTCTAATCCCCAATAGGGTTTCCCTTCAACAAGTGTCCGGAGTCCTCTCGACGGATATATCGACTTGGAAGGTTCCCGTAAGGTTATCCGTCCAATTTACTTGGATCTATGCGTCCGGTTTGGGACGACTTGAACCAAGGGCGGTTTGATCCACAATAGGGTGTCCACTTCAACAAGCGTCCGGAGTTGTTGGCGGAATTAATTACCCGACGTCAAAATATATACTTCAACGCTACTAAAAAGTATTTCTAGTTTAATTAGAGATTGAAGGGCCTCCTAAAGATTTCCGCCCCGGGCCCCGATAGGTGTTGTTCCGCCACTGTTCGTGTGAAAATTCTCGGCTGATATTTAGGAAAACGCTAGTTTTCATGTCCGGTACATTCTAGAGTGTACAGCCCCAATAGCACAATTTCATCCTCTGGATAACTTGCGGATTTTGGTTTTGGATACAAATTATATCCAAGGGGTATCCAGAATGACCAGTTTTAGAGACATTTTTTATCCAGATAACGTCCAAATGTCCGCCCAGAAATCAACTACTGGATATCTTTGAAAATATGCATTGGATATTTCCTGGATATTATAAAAGATATCCTCTGGACACAATTCATGAACATTATATCCAGAGGATATCCAGCAGAGTCATTTAATTTTCATTTTTTATCCAGGTTGTATCCAGAAGTCCACGATAAGTCAACTACTGGATATCTTTTTGCAAGTTTCTAGAGAATGGGGGTGATTCTGTAACTTTTCCGTGCCGATTTTTTTATCGGATTGTCAGATTTCCAGGAGACAGATCAGTAGACTCATCAGGAGCTCACAAAAATATGCTTATTGCCTCTAGCATAAACCTCACCAGCACACTTTCGATCCCTAGGTACTGCGACCTTCCACACAACTCATTGCGCGCTGTCCATTCAAGCTCGCGCCAAATAATTATAAAATAATAAAACAAGCTTAACGTGCACAAAGAAACAACCTTGAGCACGTTGCATGCTGGAACCTGAACTGGAGTAACCTACGAGCTACGAATACGAGAAAAGATGGCGATATCCCTGCCTTCGAAGATCCACGTGACGTCACTGTCATGCGCTCCGCCTACAGCTATTGAGTTGTTCCACTGTATATCCAGCTCTTGTCCACTACGTCCATGGGTATCAAGCTCATCCAAAGGATATCCACAGCCTATCTGCTATACCCTTGTGGATGTTGAAGATATCCAGTGGACATTTATTGCTCAACCGCTAAATCCCGGATATTCAAGACGTCCAAAGGGTATTTTCTGTATAATCCAAATACTTTATGGATATTACGGCGATCTAGTGGATGTCAAGTGGTTGTCCTGGACAGTAATAGGACATTCAGGTCATAATGTGGATATCCTGCGGATGATATGTGCTATTGGGGAGGCTGGGTGGAATGATGACTAAAATGTGAAATTACTCTGAACCCAACTCGTCGAGCGAGCAGACTGAACTGCTGGAAGAAGGGAGTAGAAGAAGAGCAAGAAGAAGGAGAAAAATTGGAAGAAGGGCGTTCAAGGTACAACATCCCCCCCCCCCACGTATCGTTGTTTAGGGGAAGACGCTACGGAGAAAAACAGTTTTCTTGTGAATTACGTTTTTACGTTTCGGTAAATTTCGTTCCACGAAACATACTCCCTCTGGGAATGTCAAATGAAAAGCGTTTCAGCTCAAATATTTTGTAAATCTCGCGTAAGGTTAAAATATGGCTTGAAGGACAACCAGCTCACGTAATAATGGCACCGATGTCATCAAAAACTTCGGAAAAGAGTAGGAACCTATACTAAGGGCACAAAAATATCAAAAAGAGCAGCTGGTATATAATTATCTGTCGGTTAAAGGACAAAGTATATAGCACTTCATTACCCCCTTGCTAATTAAGTCCTTCTCCCCGCCCAATTTCCCCACCCCATTCCATTAATTATTCATTCTTACGACACAATTTTCCCTTAAAGTACAATATCAACCGAATCCTTTGTAAAAAGAGAGAATTTCAATTCAGCCAAGTTGGGTTTCTCGAGTTGAATTCACCCACCCGCCCTCAGTGCCACAAATGTCGGTGCCCCTTGTTGTTTTCTCTGTGAAAGTAATTAAATAGCGCCATCTCATTTTCTCATAATAAAGTTTTTTTAGTAATTCTAAGCACGACTTGGTAGTCTAAAGTTGAAGATCTTAAAGGAAAAAAGTGTGAGAGAGATAGAGTGAGAGAGAGAAATTCCAATCCCCGATTCCTATAAAAGGCCATGATGCGTGTTTCCCCTTCTATTTTCTCTATTACCGAAGCAACTGTACCATGTCTCGTTTTCCACATTGACAAGAGACTCAAACGGCACTTTTTACTTTTTTTTTTTTTTTTTTTAGAATTCAAACGTTGCCGTATGACGCCCCCTCCACCCCCACTCAAGACACTCAATTTCAGGGAACTCCCCTACGGGGTCAAAATTGAATTGAAAATGGTGAAAAGAAATCAGTTTTCAGAATTTTGTTCACTTAACCGAATAAGCAGAATCTGATTTTAAGTAGCACTTAAAACATTTTATAAATATTCATGAACAAACACATTCGAAACGATCGTTTCAGTATAAAAAAAAAAAAAAAGTCATTCAAAATCATTTCAAGTCAAGGAGCCGCATTGGCGGCATAAACAATTTCTTAGCGCCCCCGTCTCTTTATACCAGTTCTGTTTTTAAAGGTCTCAGTATAAGGAGTAAAAGGGAATTTGATTATTTTTAGCGCAATAAAACAGTTACGGACACAGTAAAAGAAGTGGAAAGATTGCGCTTTAGAGACTCAGGAAGCGTTTATGAATTTAAAGTGAATCAAAAAGACAACGTTGCCTCGGCTGTAGACACCGATTGTTTAATTATTAACCTTTGTATTAAAAAAAAGTTGTTAATCAAGGATCGTTATTTCTTTGAGGAATATCTTTACGACGAAAAAACTGTTCTTTATCCATAATACAAATACATCATTTACTATAGCTCTTAGAAGTATAAGAAAAGAGGTAAATTATCCTTCTCAATTAATTTCCTTGTAGCACTTAATTTTCAAGGGTGGGAAAAGTTCTTTGATGAAAACCGGCTTTCTACCTGGAATCAAGGCCACGAATTTGTGATTATAATAATAAAATAAAATAACATTATTTCATTACAAAGTCCTTCTGTGATTGAGTCCTGTCCTATAGTGACAATAATGCTTCATTTGAGCTCGGTAAATCCCAACGCTGATGGCAGGGCGAGGGACGTTCTTGTCTGAATCAGCTGCGAATGACGTATAACTCAAGAGAAAGAGAAAGAGAAAGAGATAGGTCGCGTGGCCCTTCAAAACAGTAATTCATCAAAATGAGGCTCGAACGTGGGACGTGAGATATCGCCAATTCATCCTCAGAAAAGGGCCCCCCCGAAGGGGGAACCCAATGTATTGGTTTCTAGAGCGAAGGCCCCGATATTTTTTTATTTTCTCAAGCTGGAAACTTCACAAAATTAATTTTGTGTAACCCAATCTCGTAAAATTTTCCTTTTAAATGCAAAATACGTGAAATTTGTTTTTTTTTTTCTTTTCAGGTAATCCCCAAGAAATGGAATATTTTTCAGTGACTACAAACCCCGCGAAATTGGTTTTTTGAATAGCCAACCCGCATGTATTTCATTCAGTGCCTTGGCCACAATATATACATATATATTTTATGTATAAATCGTACAAAATTTACGTTTTATGACCCGAACCCGTGAGCTAAATACGCGACAATTGTTTCTTCCGTGACTAAGCCTCGAGAAATTGACATTTTCATGGACAAAACCCAAAGAAAATGGTTTTTTAAACTTCCAAACCCTTCGAAATTGTTCTTTCGTGAAGAGGCAATGCCGTGAAATTAGAATTGACATTTTCGACCGCTGGAATTCAGCTAAGAATTGTGGTTAAAAATGAACAAAAATGCTGAATCGCGTTAAAATTGGTTGAAAACAGTGATGCACAAGACCTAGACTGAGTCTCGGTCTCGAACGTCGAGACCGAGACCGAGACGAGACCGCTATTTTCGAAACGAGTCCGAGTCTGGTCTCGGTCTCGGAATTAAAAGAATGAAGGAAAAAAAAAAAATGATGGCTCATTTAGGAATACAGAAAATGAAATGACATTGTTTCATGCCGAGACGGCTATTGTGTTATGGGCCTCCGGGATGTGGCGGATCCAAGGAGTGGACACATCCCCCCCCCCCCCCAACGAACAAAATGAAATAAAAGAATTGGGAAAAATTTACTTTTTGTAACATTATCGTTGAAAACACGCATATTTCTTCTTGTTTCACGAATTATACATGATGGTTTTCGCACGATCACGGAGGGAAGTGATACTTTCCACTGAGAAAAAAAAAACGGCGTTCGAACTCGGTAAACGCCGTTTCATGGCTAAGATGCCGTGAATTTTAGCCGAGTCGAAAGCCATGTAGACGGCTGATGAAATTTGAAGGCAAACTTGCCCGTATTGAAAAAAAAAATACAGCTCTGTTGTCCGTGAGAGTATACTGTTGTAACCTAGTGGAAGTTGGCGCGTAGCCGAGTGAATCTATTGACCGAGTAAAAACACTCGGTTACTTGTTCACTCGGTTATTGGAGTAGAGTCATGAAAGAGCAGCCGTACCCAATGCGTCTGGAGTAGCACACTTCGCTGTTGGCCTAACTGGCAGTTCATCTGAATCATGAGCAAGTAGCCGTGAGGTATAGCATACTTTGTTATATTGGCCGACTTTGATCGCCATACGACTTGGCTTGGTGCACTTAGGGTGGGGGGGGATGGGACACATAACCCACCTTCATTACGAAACAGCTCAAGAAACAAACAGTATTGAAAAAGAAAAACCCTAGATTTTAAGAAGGATTATGTTGCATCACAATTGCGTCCTTCACAACATAAGTTCCAAAGCAAGAAAACAAAGTGCGAAATTTAGGGAAAAGGTTCAGGGACTGCGGAAAAAATTATATAAACATGAGAACATAGAACACGATATTCTCGATATACCTATTGGCCTGTGAAAGAGATTATAGAGTGCGCCACTTATTATCTGAGTGGGTAGGCACTTGGGTAAATAACCCCTAATCACCCAGTAGTGTTGTGAGGCAAGCCAACTTATTATTGTTTTCATTATTTTATTTCTCCAATAAATTGTTCATTACAGGCGTTTATAATGGACCACTCGTACGCGTCTGAGGATCGAAAGTTGAAAAAGATTCGACGGGTGTGTTGCGTTCCCCAATGTTCGAGTAACAATTGAACCCTTAACGTGGCGTTCCACCGATTCCCTGCCGATGCAAATATAAGGAAAACTTGGAAAATAACGTTCCGAATAATCGGAACGGTGCATGATAGGTGTAAATCGGCCTTTAAACTTTCCTCTTCGAAAGTGAATTGTCTCACAAATGTCGCAAATCGTTTTTTGTGTCATTCGATGGTGCGTGCATCGCTGGGTGGCTGAATCGGAATTTGAGCCTCGTACATGTCTTTGACCGACTTTTTCATTATTCCCCAAGACTGTCGCAAATCATGTGCAGCTCACGCGCTTCATAGTATCAAGCGAGTTCCTTGACTAGGGAGGAAAAAGGTATGTCAACGATTACATTGTACACTAATAGCTCGGCTAGGAAATGGGTCGGTACTTTGTTGATCTCAGCTATTGAGGATGAGCAAAATCGTAGTCACGTGTTTGCACTTGCCGCTGCCTGCCTTACACGTGCAACTGCTCGATCTAATTTTCCCACTGTCGATTTTTGAGGAGACCTCATGAGGTGGGCTGTTCAGACTAGACGTTTTCAGCCAGAGGGCACAAAAGTCGACATATTCGCTGTCTTCAGCAACTACTCCATACTCTAGCATATGGTTATTGGTTAGCCTTAATGATGGCTGACCCTTCTATCATAGGCGTTCGGAAATCCCCTATGTAATCAATTATTTCGGGCAGCTCAACTATGTCCGATGCCTCATCCATCTGAAATTGTAACGCATAATAATGAGTAAATCAGAAAGCTGCCCCGCTATCTAGCACTTAGGTGAACAATAGTGGATATTCTTAGGCAGCGTTCTCAAACCCTGTGCTTACGGCTGTGGAGTCTATGCAACCTATCTAAAAATGCCTTTTTATTGAGAATACAATCATTAGTTTTGTTGCATATACTCATAACGCAGTAGCCGTATCAAAGGGGTCAACTAAGCACATTTCTGATGCTAATGGTTGGTCTAATATAATTTCACATGAAATTGTAATTAAAATATAAAGCCGGCTCCCCACATGCGGTGTTTGCCAAATAACGAGCAAAATATTAATCGGGGAGCGGTTTAATACTCTATAGAGAAGAATCTGAATAGGGAAAAAGTGAGGCCGATTTTGAGCGACGGTGGCGATCCAAGTGAATAGCGACCGAACCTTCGGTGGACCATGCGACGTGCGGGGGGTACTTCTGAACCCCCTACCCCTCCACCATTCATCATTACCGTCTCCCTTAATTTTAACTTTCGTATTCAGGGGCCCTAGTTAGAGTTGTCGGGAAATAATCCCGCAAGCGGTATCCAAGGACGCTTCATCAGAAATAGTATTATCTCGCCATAGCAACCACCTCACGTGAGTTTTTCCCGACAACTCGGAATAAGGCCCCTGGGGGCCTATTCTCTAACTCCGAAGCAATAGCTTTTTCGCAGTCGTATGTTTATTTCATTAATTTTCTTCAAACAAATGAATGAAATAGACACATGGCTGGCGAAAAAAATATTGCTTGTTGTTAGAGAATAGGCCCCCTGATGTTTGAGTTCAAATTGAATCATCCAATTTTTTTTCTGGAAAACGCATAAAAAATGATGAAATGCACTAATAAAATGTATGAGATGAACATTTTCCAGTCCAGCCTTGAATATTCACAGAAATAGATAAATGAAAAACCAAAGTTTTGCTTGAATACTCATTTATTTCTTTAAAACTTGACTTCTCAGAGACACAAATAAATGTACGCGTTAGTAAAACCACAAACTTGCCGTCTAGATGTCGTCTAAATTTTGGAAAAATGAAATCAGCGATACTGCCATCCTTAGGAATTCGAAAAAAACCGATCACGCCACCAGCTTCATACATCGACGAACATCCAGGAACGATACATTTTTCGTGGCCCATTTTGCCGAACAACAATATATTCGAAAAAAATAATAAAAAATAAAATATAATCGAATTTGCTCAACTTCGCACACGTCTCAAAAGTGACAGCGTCAGCTTGGAGTGAATGGAGTGGATATGCAAAGTTTCACAAATTTATTCGCCCAACTGACATTTATTGTGAGGAGGGCCGCGGGGTATCTTTAAAATGTAATTTAAAAAACATTTAGCGCTTCCAAACTGGCGACCAAACTAAACTTCGTTCCTCGGTTTTCTTACGTATAAGTTTCACTCCCGTGATATTAATCAATTTCTAGCATTGCCTAGAAACCGACCAACTGAAAATTGAAAAATATTTTGCTCGTTATTTGGTAAATACCGCATGGTGTGGAGCCGGCTTAAGATTCTACAACAACAATTATTCCTGGTACGGCACCCTCAGGTTCAATGAAACGCTTATTGAATCTAAAATACTTACATTTTAAGCGGCCAATACTGTATATTCCAGCGGGTTGTTGAACACAAATTCAATAAAATGCACTAAACAACTTTAATGTTTCTCAGCGATTCCTGATATAAATAATCATGAACCTCCCCATCAGTGCTTTACATTGATAACACCAGATGTCAGACACTTTGCTTTCAGAGGCCAATTATGTCATAAAACTCAGGCAATTTCACATCAGATTGAACTTTAACTTCAAATAATAGGCAAATTTGCCCGTCGTTGTAGTTCAAATGGTTTGCTCGTTATGCCTTTTTGAATGTGTAAATCACACCTATTTCTTGTATGTAATCCCTCCTAAAGCTTATTTTTGGATGTGCTCCTATCATCACCCATTACCCTATTCGGTGGCTATTTGATCATAGTCATAACTGAGCTCAAGCGCTAATAACATCCAAAAATAAAAAAATAATATGCTTGAAATATTTGTCTATAGAAGCCCTAAGGATAAAAGCTTGCTGCGTTGTACATTCTGGTAGGGATAGGCTGGGTAGGGCAATGCAGTAAAATGGGCCACGTTGCTTTTCTTTCCCTTAAAAAGCTGGAGCTTCGACACCAAGGGAGTTGTGGGAGTGGTGGGAGGGGAGGGTCTGTAAAACCAGCCGTGTGGATTAGGGAATTTTAGCAAGCTGTACTCGGCTGTGCCAGTAGAAGATGGCCGGAATAGCCGAGTCAAAATGGTATAGTGGGGAGCCACTCGGCAGTCGGTAGTTCGAAATTCTGTCTCACTCATTCATTCGTGCATGTTATTTCATCGCGTTCCTATCGTTGTCAGTGCAAAGTATTTTTCAAGTGTATTTTTCAATTTTAAAATGGATTGTGACGTCGAACATGAATTAGTGACCCTCCTAGAAAGTTGGGGCATGAGCACAGATTGTATCTCCAAGATAATGGGTAAGTAAGATTGTTCATTAATTTTACTATGTACTTCGATTCCTGGAGGGGTCGCGCTCTTTATCACAACATGATGGATCGCTTGGCATTTTTAAATGGAATTTGAACTGTAATCCACTTCCAATTAGTTGTAGATTATGGAATGGGTTTGAATGATATTCTCTTAAAGTATAAAAAAATAAGTGAGTCACTAAATAGTGCACTTTGAGCTTTCGAATACCATTTTATTACTTTCAATTATTCACCTTGTTTATTTCGCTAACGCACGCGTTACGAGCTCCAGAATTGGGGTGCAGGGGCCTTGTACGAACGTGCGAAAATGCCACGAGACACGAGATGCAGCTGCTATAGCGGGATAATGTTGTTTCTCATTCGGCGTCCTTGGATCCCGCTGGCGGTTTTTTTTCCCGAACGTCCGTACTAAGGCCCACGTTTATGTCATATTTTTGTTAATTTTATTTTCATAAAGCTCCCCCCCCCCTTGTCTTACTAAAATGGAAAACAAATCGACCAATCGTGAATGCTAGGTTAGTGCTAAAATTTTGGCGTTGGCTTTGAAATCGTATATTGGTGCAGAAATGGAGCCAAAATTTTATGTGCTAAGTTTAGGCGAGGGGTGACTGGGAAGGGGTCGAGGAAACCCGCCTGAAACCCCGCCTTAAAGCCGGCAATCGTAAAATCCAATCCTTATAAATTTCGTTCCAGCAGCTGGTGGTCGGAAAGAGTGCATTTCATTTCGTAAACGGATAACCCTTAGCCGTCCCAAGAGGATAATGTTGATACCATAATTTGTTTCGTTAAGGGAGAACTGCAGTGATGATTTCTCGACTCCCCTCCAATCACCCCTCGTCTACTACTCGGCATACATTTTCTGGCCTTATTTCTGCACCAATCCTGGTTTTTGAGGACTCGTTTTAATCTTCAGGAAATTCCGCATATGCAGTAGTTTTCCTTTTTTCAATTAAGTCGGAAAAAAACCGTGAAATTACAAGGTAAAAGTTCAAGGCGAATTTAAAATAACTTCTGGGATGAAATTGGAAAAAAGGAAAACTACTGCATATGCGGAATTTCCTGAAGATTAAAATGAGTTCTAAAAACCAGGATTGGTGCAGAAATAAGGCCAGAAAATGTATGCCGAGTAGTAGACGAGGGACGATTGGAGGGGGGTCGAGGAATCATCACTGCAGTACCCCCTTAATGTTTGACCCTCCCTCATACTGTTTGCTGCCGGGCAGTGATGGGATGTACCTAGGTACATTGTACCTAGGTACTTGTACCAAGGTACATTTTCAGTACCTAGGTACATACCTAGGTACATTTTTATTTTGAGTACCTGTAACGGTACCTAGGTACAGAAAAAATCAAAGTAACGGCTATAAGTACCTAGGTACTGAAAATGTACCTTTAGCTCAATTTCCACGATTCAAAATAGCAAAAAATTGCTAAATAACACTGGACGACAACTATGAAAAGTTGGTTTTGTTGAGTACCAACAAAGATTTCCAACTTCTAATAAGAAAGATACCTAATCTAATTGTACCTGATTATAGGAACCTTTTTTTTCGTTTCGTTTTGTTTCTATTTTCCTTTGGATGTAACGGAATTTCTACCTAGGTACTTTTCAATTTTCAATACCTGTAACGGTACCTAGGTACTTGAAAAACTGGAAGTACCTGTAACTTACCTAGGTACAAATTTGAAAGTACCTGTCCCATCACTGCTGCCGGGTTTGTTTAAGCTGAACTTCTTCCCATATTGTCAACCCCCTTTCGGCAACAATTTTCAAAAGTTTCTGTGGTTTTCGAAGCGCTTTATATTAAATTTTTGCACCAAATTTTAGGACAAACTTGTGAATTTTGGCAAAATTTTTAAATTTCTCCCCCTATTGTGGCCCTTCCCCTAATCATCCTTTTAGAGAAATTTAAATGGTAATCGAAGGCCGTTGATACAATACTGTGGGAAAAGTTTGACCACCATCTCTTATAGGTTCTTGAACCCAATTTATTTTATTAAATGTATTATATTTGGTTACAGATACAACAAGAGATTGCAAGCGTGGCGTTCAACCCACATGCAGTGGTTCCCGATCAACACCATCCACATCGTCGGAGGACGAATCGGATTCTCCTCGATCTAAACGTATTCGTCGATCTCTCGATTTCGAAGGGCGCCAAGGTATTGTTTTTTTTTGTTCAACCTTTTCTCTCTCTAACCATTATATTACCACCATTTAAATTACAAACTTGTTCACTGTGACAAGAATCAATGATTTTCTATGTTCTATGTCCTATTTTCAGTTAACCTCGAACAATTCTTGGAAAACGAGGACGTCAAAACATTGGTAGAATACAAACGACTGGGCTTCACTCCTGTGCTTGAGAAGGCGTGAAACGCGACTTTTGGCATAAGAAGAAAATTCCTCAAATCGCTACCAACGATAACTGATTATTTGGACACATTGTCAATTCTTCGTGTGCCAGATATTGCCGTTCGCTTGGTTAGTTAATTGTTAGCATACACTTTCACGCTTATCTGATCATATGTATGACTAAGGACTCTTTTCGATGTTAGATTGAAGAAGACTTCAGAAAGTTACATCCTCGTGTCCTCCCTTCCGCACTCCTTCATGGCCTGCGAAAGTACGAGCCAAAAATAATCAAACAGGCCGAAGAAAAATTGAGAACGGAAAACGAAAAACAAAAACCACAACAAGGCAGATTAAAAGAGTTGTTGTCAGAAGGTAATTCTTATTCATAATTTTTATTGATTCATTGTGCTCCTTGAACGAAACCAAAAATTTTAACCCATCCCTCGTAAACCGAAAAAAACGGTATTTTCGTGTTATCTTTGTTGCATTTCATGTATTTTTTTTTTTTTTTTTTTAACAAATATAAATCGTCCCTTAATTTTGTTTGTTAATTTCACAATACCCTATATAATTTTTGTCTGGTAAAGTTTCAGGTGCAGCTCTATCGGTAAAAACATGCATCAATGACATGGTTTTGGCGACGGGAGATTAGCAAGAAATGCTTAATTGGACTCGAGGATGTGAGAATCTAGCCTGGAGTCATCAGCTGACTTTTCCAAGTAAGCCGAGATGGAAAAGTAAGCCGTTTGGCACAAGTTAGTTTCGCCGCGTACTCAAGGCAAATTTAGCAGATTTTTCTTTGTAATTCACTGCCGTCAACGTCAGGTTACTAATGCTATTTTAGCCGAGTGGTAAGGCTAAATCACATACTTTAATCGGTCAATTGCACCTAGAGAGTGCGGTTAGTGAAGCAAACATACTAGTACAATGTTGCCGTAACAACTCGGCCTTTTTGAAAGACTTACACTTCAGAATTAGCCGTCTCTATTCGTGTGACAGTTCCATATGACTCGACCACGTTGGCTGTATAACTCTCCTGAAATACACAACTGGACTCGGTCAATACTGACATATTAACTCCGCCATCTTGGCGGATTTATCTTGGCGGTAATTTAACACTCGGTTAAATTACCAATCTTAACACGGCTATCTCAGACAAACCAACGCGGTCAAGAAAGTCAAATATTGTGGAAAATCTGCAGAGTAGAGACGGTTAATATTGCCGACTACCCTCTGCTTGTCGAGTTGGATTGGTAGTCTACATTAACCAGCTGACTTAGCCAAGGAGATAACAACTCGGCTAATAGATTTGCAACCGAGTCCCACTCGGCTACTCGTCGGACACGGCTAATTATTTCATTTAGCCGAGTTTTTGGAACTTGGCTAACTTTACATCATAATACTCGAATGCCAGTTATTAGTCGTTTTTTTACTGCTAATATTAGCCGTGTTTTTTTCTCATTGCCCCTTCGCCAGGTACCTCAACAGGGAAGTTGATTTTTACTTGAAAAGATGAGCTAGGTGAAAAAAGTTTTTTTTTCACTCAATACTTGAAGCAAATTAAGGCAGAATGCCAATAGTTTCACATTTTCCCTCGCAAGCGAAGGAAACAGGAAGGCTTTCACTCACTAGTGAAGGAAAGTGAAAAAAAGTTCTGTATTCAATTAGCGTACCCTTGCCTCCGAACACTTGCAGGAAAGACAATTAAACCTGTTGGCCCTTCGAAAAATAATATCCACAACTCGTGAGGAAGAAGCTTTCACTCTGCTAGTTGTTTTTAGTTCACTCGGCCCCGCCTCGTGAGCCAAACAAACAACGGGTACACAAAAATTAACTTCAGCGTTTAAGGGGTCCATACACGATCAACATGGTTATCAACTTAGTATAAAACATTGCGTCTTGACAACCATGTTGACTGTATGTGGGGAAGTTGAAGGTTGGAGTTAATGTTGAGGTTCAATCAAAACGTTTTAAAAACTTGTACGCGAAGCCAGGTGTTGGTAACGTTGTTGACCCGTCTATGGGGAAGATGGCAACATAGTTGTGAACATATGTTAACAATTTTCACTTCACGGTTCACAGTGCGTATCATGGCAAGCATTCCACCTCATTGTCCTCTTTGGCTTGATTTTTTTCATGCTCTTCGGGAGCTACCGGAACTTTGGAAGGTGAAATGTACCGATTTCAAAGACCGAAATAAAAAAAAAGAACGCCTGGCATAAATGATTAGCTGTATATAAAAAAATTGAGTCGGATGCGAACGTCGAGTCTTTAAAAAAAAAGTTAACAAATCTGAAAACTTGCTATCGTAGAGAATTAAAGAAAGTTGATCAGAGCCTACGATCAGGAGCGGGAGCAGACGAGGAATACGTGCCGTCTTTATGGTATTTTTCTGAGTTAGATTTCCTTCGCGACCACGAGACTCAATTGCCTGGTATTTCGTCAATGGACTTCGGTCAAAACGAAGACACAGAAGAAGCAGAAGTAAGTTTATTTCTTTTTCAGTTGTTGTGTGGCAAACTGTCTGAAGAACTGTCTTGTGTTTTTCTCGTGATGTTGTATCTCGTCCAACAACAATGAAATAATAAATTTCCTTTCACTCACTAGATCTGTTCCAGAAAGGAGTTTGAAACAGGTTCGACGCAGACATGGGACCAGTCAATACTCGTAAAATGTAATCATCTTAAATTGTATTTGCTAGTCCCGTGGCTACTCTGCTCCGAACATGTTCAAAACACCTTGCAGGAAATACCTACTGGAAGGAAAGATAAATAAATGTCAGTCTGACCGAAAATGCCTATTTTTATTAATGGACCTTTCTTGCTGCTTCACGTTCTTATTATTTTGTTGAATATTTCAGGTAGACATTGAAGTGAACTCCCGTTACGTGCCTGGGTCTTCCACGACCAAAAGGAAGAAATCTGGGACTGAGCTTATCTCAGAAAGGAATGACATTCTCCGGGATGCCTTGGAACGCCTTACGCACAAAAATGATGACGTGGAGGACGATTTACAATGGCGATCTAATCTTCCTCCGTCCGTGGAATCTGAAACATTTTCAACGAAATCTCCTCTCCTGCGCCCCCCGCAATGGGGAATACAAAAGACGAGTCTCTTTCGTCTAAAAAGCGAAAGGTAACGCATACTGATTCACCGTTTGTTTCTACCAATAGATTCGAGCCTCTCAGTGACCTCGAAGAGTCCAGCACGAATGCCATGGTAACCGAAACATCTTCCGCAAAGACACCAAAACCGCCGCCTATTTTCATTTGCAACGTTAATAACATAAACAAATTCCTACGGGATATTACTGCATTAAAAATCGAAAACTTTCGTCACCACACAACCGATGGAAAGGTCAAAGTAAACTGCGATACTATCGACGACTATAGAAAAATTGTAGATTACCTTCAAAAAAGCAAGGCCGAGTTCCAACTCAAAAATGAGCGTCACTTCCGCGTCGTGGTTAGGGGACTTCACCCATCATGCGACACCCTAGAAATGATCAAGGAACTGGAATCGAAGGGATACGAACCAGCCCAAATGATCCCCGTATTCCACCCCGTAACCAAATCACCCCTCCCACTGTTCTTCCTAGATCTTAAACAAAATCCAAAGAATTCAGAAATATATTCCTTGGAAAAGTTATACTATTCAAAAATCAAGGTTGAACCACCCAGACCCCGTCGAGCAGTACTGCAATGCACGCGTTGCCAGGATTTTGGGCATACAAAAAACTATTGCCAACGAATGCCGAGGTGTGTCAAATGCAACCAAAATCATTCCACCGAAGCTTGCACTAAAGCTCCTAGCGCCCCTCCCACTTGTGTAAACTGTAATGGCCAGCACACGGCCAACTACAGAGGGTGTCCTGCATATAAAAAATTACAGCAGGTTAGACCAGCTAATCCTCCAGCAACGGAGTGCCCTAGAAATGCGACGTCTAGCGATCCGAAACAATATTCTGCGTTCCCTTCGAGGTTACAGCCCACCGCCGATCCCCGAGGAAGGACCTACGCCACTGTAGTTACGGAAAATCAAGAGCCAGCCCTAGAGAGCATGCTCCGCAAAATCGACTCTTTAATATCATTGCTCCAGCCATTGATACAGACATTAGCACAGATACTTCCGGTTCTCCTACCGCAGAAACCATGAGCTCTACTCCTTCAATCTCCTCGATTAACGTTTGCACATGGAATGCCCAAGGTTTAAACAATAAGTACCATGACTTAGAGCTCTTCATTAAATGCCATAATTTGGATGTTATACTTATCTCTGAAACCAAGCTCTCCCATAACATACATTCGCACATCCCCGGATATAAAATCTACCGCTCAGACCACCCAAGCGGGAGTCGCAAAGGAGGCTCAGCTGTGATAGTTAACAATAAGATCCCACATGACCTGTTACCTCCCATTCAAGAGACTGAATTCCAGATTGCACGAGTTTCAGTACAATTCCAAGGTCGCCAGCTACAGCTGGGAGCATTTTATTCCGCACCGGAAAACAAGATGGTTCAAGCAGATTTCTGGGGCATTGTCCATGCAATGAAGCCTCGTTTTCTCTTGGGAGGAGACTTCAATGCCAAGCACCCTCGGTGGGGCTCTCGACTTGCCAGCCCAAGAGGAAGAATTTTGCATGACACCGTGATAGCCCACCAGCTGGAAGTAATCCATCCAGCCGAGCCAACTTACTACCCACACGACTCTCATCGAGCTCCGGATTTGTTAGACTTCTTCATAGGCAAGCACGTCAGTCATCTTTTATATTCCGTCCCAAACGTTACCAAAGAGTTGCACTCAGACCACTTTCCAGTAGTAGCAAAGCTCTCGCTCGAGTTAAGCCCGTCCCCCAAAGCGGGTCTTATTCGCCATCCTTTTAACTGGAAGAAGTATAGAGACATTATACAGGATAAAGTCGCGCTAAAAGTGCCTTTAAAAACTCCTAGTGATATAGATGCTGCGGTCTCTAGTTTCACCAACATAATTCAGACGGCCGCGAGTGAAGCTTCTGCAGCCAACTCAAGCTTTCCTCACGCATTCAAGCCATCTCCTATCATCGAACAGCTCTTAACTGTCAAGAAGAGAGCTCGAGCGGAGTGGATTAGAACCAAGCACCCTAGTGACAAGCTGCGATACAACAGGGCGACTAAGGAATTGACTCAATCTATCCTAAACGAAAAGAATGCGGCCTCTCAAAACGCTATTACTGCTTTGACAGCCAAGGACGGGTCTCTATGGAGAAAGACAAAGATGCTCACAAAAGAGGTCAAACGATTCTCCCCCTCTAAGAGTTGGCCAGGCATGGTATGCCACGTCAAGTGAAAAATGCAACCTCTTTGCTAATCTTCTCAAGGATCAATTCTCCCCACATACTTCGCATGATCCCGAATTCACAAATTACGTTGAAGACTGTCTGCGAGAACCTCTCATGTTGACCCCTTTTCATGATCACTTCACCCCTGGACAGGTAAGGAATGCTATAAATCGATCACCCTCAAAAAAAGCGCCAGGTCACGATGCAATAACGCAGCCTCGGAAAGGACTAGTGTTTTTAACACAAATTTACAACGCTATCCTGAGAACAACCCACTACCCAAACGTTTGGAAACATGCACGGATAGTGATGATAAAGAAGCCAAATAAAAACACAAATGATCCGTCGAGCTACAGACCAATCAGCCTTCTGACCATCTTTTCCAAGATATTTGAAAGGCTTCTACTTCCTAAGCTCCTGACTCACCTCTCTTGTCTTCTCCCCAATACTCAATTCGGCTTCAGGCAATATCACTCATGCCCTCATCAGCTTCATAGAGTTGTGGAAGAAATTCTAAAAACATACGAGGAAAAGAAGGTGTGCCTCGGCGTATTCTTGGACTCTGAAAAGGCGTTCGACAAAGTGTGGCATTCCGGCCTGCTCTATAAAATAAAGGATCGAGTCCCGGACACTTACTACAGATTGGTGCAGTCTTACTTGTCTAGTCGCACATTCTCTGTCAAATGCGGGGAATCCATATCGTCGCCTAAAGTAGCAACCTCGGGAGTGCCGCAAGGGAGTGTACTGGGCCCATTCCTATATTTGATTTACGTGCATGATTTTCCGTCTTCGCAAAACGTAACAGTAGCTCAGTTTGCCGATGACGTAGCAGCCCTCTGCAAAGCCGAATCACTCGATGAAGCCAAAAAATAGGATGCAGCAGTTCGTGAATAAAGTGAGCGTGTGGTGCCGGTCCTGGCGAGTACTAATGAACCCCAGTAAGTCGTCGCTAATAACGTTTACACTTCGATGTGTGCCCTCTACATCGATAGTATTGAATGGTAGTACTATCCCCTCTACCGATCAAGTTAGATACTTAGGGCTCACTCTTGATTCGAAACTCACTTGGGCATCCCACATTCAACATCTGGTGACAAAAACCCGTAACAGGTTAACCCAGCTTAAAAGCATACTTAACAGTCGATCATCTCTTCCACTCTACCATAAAAGGCTGGTATACGTCACTCTGGTAAGGCCAATTTGGCAATACTCCAGTGGGATATGGGGATCAGCTGCAAAGAGCCATATCAGACGGGTGCAAACTACTCAAAATCGTGCCCTCAGAATGATCACTGGGGCACCGTGGTTTGTGAGAAATTCGGTTCTTCACTCAGACTTGAAACTTCATGAAGTGGCCGACACAATAAAAATATCATACAGCAGGCTTCACTCTTCAATGGCAGCTCACCAAAACGTATTACTACAGGATCTTGCATCCCATCCCCCTCTCCCGCCTCAACAGCGACGGCTGAAAAGGAAGCGTCTTCAAGACTCGCTGAGCAATTAAAAATTGCACTACTTATGACTGTGATACTGGCTGTGATACGGAATAATAACCTTTAGCCGATGTGATCATAATGTGATGTTTCCAATCTAGTCATCTGGCAACCTACTCTGGTTCAGGGCAATTGATGAATTGTACCTGATTACACGTCCCACGCTTCTGTATTCAATCATTGTGATTCACAACTGTAATATTCTAAATGAATAAAAAGTTATCTGTCAAAAAAAAAAAAAAAAAAAAAAAAAAAAAAAAAGTCACAGAAGTACCTAACCCAAGCTCAAGCACCTACCTGTATGTACTCTTTCAGTACACGGATTATGGCACGACAAGTCTCAATTATTATTTTTCCCAAGCTCTGAGGTGAGATGGCTGTTAAGAATTTCAGGTCTTCAAATGTCTGTCCGCTCCCGAGAAATCGTAAGGTTGCGGACAGCCGCTCGTTAGCCGTTATAGAAGTTCTCATATTGGTATCCTTTTTGCCAATAAATGAGCGTACTTCAAATCTTCAGGGGCGGACACTTTTAACTCATTCATTAAATGTGAATGTGAAAAGTTGACGCGATCCTGGTACCAATCCTTTGTCCAAATTTTCCTCTTTTTGGTTTTTTTTTTTTTCACCTTCGTCGCACATTTCACCCAACAAAATTACCGTCAATACATCGCACCCCGAGAATAGCAGTGTGACAAATGAAAAATCGTCTTTGTTGGGAATCGACATTTGAAGTTTTGAATGTAAGACTTTGTTAGCAGATCCATTATATATTTATTTCAAACATAGTTCGAGGTTCCTGGTGATTTGATGGTGGCCCATCCATCTATCCCGGCCAAACGAGCACTCGAAAAAATTGTTTCAATAATTTTTATTATAAATTTTTAAAAAAGTTGGGAGTTGTAACGTTACTATTCCAGAAAATGTCAATTATTTCTGACTAGTCGTCACAGATTGTTGAGGAACAACTCGAAAATAGTTTTAATTTACTGGGAGAGTAGTGTAACAAATCAAAAAGTAACAGTACTCGCGGCTTAATTTCTCCGCGATGGGCTCACGGTCTCGATCGAAGCCGGTACAATGAAGAAGTAGCATTGCTACTCCAATTGATTAACCGCTTCTGCGTGAGAAATAGTAGTGTAACTACCGCTCCCAAGCGTTACCTGGCCGTCCTAGAAATAGCACACTACTATTTTAGTGTAGGGCTTGCCCAGACCTACCTACCTAGAGGTATAACTCGAAATTCGATATTTTTGACTTGTAACACTGCTATTCTCCGGGTGCGACATCCTCAGCACTCATTTTTCAAACTTATTTAAAGTCTTGAATACACGACTCTTTGCAGAATAAAATTGCTCATCTGTTTACACTAGCAATAAGTAGTTGAGAAACGTTTGGTGAGAACTTTTTAGAGTATAGTGCCGCTTCTTCTCCCAGGAAATAGATATGCGAACAGTCTCATTGTAGTGCTGTTTGTTTTGTTGTGTTGTTTGGACGGTTCAAGCAATGTACTGCAAATTTCATTTGATACACCCTCTTTTGTGATAGTTCGGACAGCTTTCAGACAGTACGACTAAATAATCACGCCTCGTTTTTTTCCCCATTTTTTTTTTATTATTTTCACAATTTAAATTTCACAAAAACTTTGAACAATATAGTTCCAAATGAAATTAAGCTCCGATCGTGAGAGAGAAGATCTGAATATGAAACCGTCTGCACTGAAACAAATGTAGCACTACACTTCAAAAGTGTTGGCGATACTCTCTTGAGTGTGTTTTATGTTTGAACCCGAGCCAGAAATCGGGCCCGGGCCGACGAAACCGACTCCGTCGGGATGAGATCGCTGTCGAAATTTCCGAACCCGATTAGACTGCTCCCACCGCAACGGGAGCCATAATGAGTGCTCTCTTCGCGATGATCTCACCGCCACTTTCTTTTAAACATTTTTTAATACAATTCAGAAAGGAAAAAGATTAGAGAAAGGCCACCCAGCATTAAGGGGGGTCAAAAGTTCCTTAACCGATATTTTTTCGGAAGCAGGCGGTAAACATTTGGGAACAAAAAAGATTTTTTTTTCTTTCCTACATGATGAGAAAACTCAATTTTGCTGCCTCCATACGGAGAGGAAAGAAGGACTTTTCCGGGCTAGCCTGACAAAGTCTTTGTCGGGCTAGCCCGGCAAAGTTTTCTCGGGCTAGCCGTGGAAAGTATGCATTTTCTTCGAAAATCCGCTTGGGGCGCTACTTTGTCTTGCGACTTTGTCAGGCTAGCCCGGAAAAGTCCCTCTTTCCCCTCCCTACGAAAGGCAGCAAAATCGAGTTTTCCTATCATTCCGGAAAGAAAATAGTATGTGCACCTTGCCGGGAAAGTGTTTTGCCGGTCCTCGACGATTCGCCCAACCTCGCCTACGGCTCGGCTGGGCAACTTGTCTCGGCACGGCAAACACACACTTTCCCGCCTAGGTACACAATATACTATTTATCGAAGCGCGTTTGTCCAAAAAGGGGTTTCTTACCGAATTATCTTCAAAAACGCCGTTTTTTGGCTATTATGTATTATTTATTTTTACCGAAAACATATTCGCACGAATCTCGTTTTCACTCCCAAATTCAACTTCAATACTGATTGTAAACCAACAAAAATATTTTTGGGGGCATTTAAAAGGGCGTCCATTTATCGAAAATCGCGATCGGACCTAATATTTTTTTCCACTTCGGGATGGGATCAACTTAGATAGGCCTATGTCCGAAATACCTCCTCGACGGGTTCGCGACTTCTTGCAATGATCATCCCATCCCGACGGAGTAGTTTTCGTCGGCCTCGGCCCGATTTCTGGCTCGGGTTCCAACATTTACACCACAAGAGAGTAATTTAGATGAACTTACAATAAGTTTCACAATTTCATTCCTCGTATATACGAACCTAAACAAATCAAGAGCCAGAATTCAAAGTTTACCTCCTGGAATCTCAACAAATCCTAGGAAGCCCAATTTGAATTGACTGTAGGTAACATAAACTTTAGACATTTTCATGAGAGATTATACAGTCAAAGCGATTTGTGTCCAACACTTGACATGTATGTCGAGACATAAGCGTCGCGGGACACTTCTGCGTAAACGCACCTTTAGCAGTAAGCGGTAACCTCCGGTAAGAAGACATGGTTCTGGGATGTTCTGGGGTAAAAACCCAAGGTGACTAAACTTTACTATAGGTGCCGCAAATTTCCCCCTGCCCATCGGACAGGAAGGGTGGAGACTGACGTCACCAGCAGTCCTTTGCTCCCGATTGCTCACCCTAAAGCAGCAGAGCAAGTTAATTTTGAAATTGAAGTTTATGAATTCTCAAAAATCACAACCCAATAACAATTAATAATGTACTGGGTCCAGCGCAATGGCGGTTGGGACTGCTCGTGACGTAGGTGAAGGACAGTGATCTGCGGCACCTATAGAAAATTTAGTCACCTTGGTAAAAACCGGGTAAAAATACGCTTTTGGTTACTAATGGCAACCTATCATAAACTATGTTTTCATGTTTTCAACTTTAGTGTGGGAAAATATAATAAAATCAAGACTCAGCCGTCAGATTGTCTTCGTTAGCTGAGCCGCTCTCCGTCAAATTGTCTTAGTGGGTTGTTTTCTTTATTAAATAATTGGTCTACAGAAAAAAACGAAGCAATTTATTTTCTGACACAAAATCAGTCTTTTTCACTACTTCTTTTCGCGAGATAACTTTTTACCAACTGACACAAAAACGAAAGGTTACAGATAAAAACTTTCCCGCTCATAATCGGTTTCCCACTCCCCCCACGTTAAAACTTGCTTTCAAGATGACCCCCCATAAAAATTTTAATTTGAAAAAAATAAAATTAAATAAGTTTTTCGGTTTTCACGTTAACAACTTAATTGGTCGCTTAATTGGTCTTCCGGAACGTGCTGATTTCGAAACCAGCTCCGGCCGGTTGGCCGACGTTGAAACATCTGCTACAGGTGATTGTGTTCCATCTCCGGGCAAGCTGTCTTCATTAAGTTTGATTTCTTGGTTCGAACAAGGACGCTTCCTTCTCTCATCGTGTTCTTGGTGGTCGTCCGCTTCATCGCTGATCTCCAGTCGGTACAATCTCTGGATAGGTCTGACGATGTCTTTCGTTGCCGTTTTAACCTTGACGACTCGCACCTTTCCATCCTTCCCAGGATAGAGCTCAATGACTCTACCAAGAGGCCAATTAATTCGTTTCGTTGAATCTGCCCCCACGATGATTACTTCTCCCAACTGGATCGGTCTATTCTCCTTTATGCTTCGAAAACGAGTTAGTAGGCCAAGATATTCGCTTCTGAAGCGCTTCCGTAGTTCTTCTTTCAAAATTTGTCGCTGCCGGTATCTCCTAGTCAGGCTCGTTGAATCCAGTACGTCCAAATCTGGGTTTCCCGCTCCACGAACGCCGAGTAAAAACATCGCGGGAGTCAGGGCTGCCAAGTCTTCGCAGCCTTCTGATAGGTAGGTCAAGGGGCGGTTGTTCATCACAGCCTCCAATTCACAAAGTATGGTGGCCATGTCTCGAAATTCAAGGCAAGATCTACCCAGTTTTCTCAACAGCAACTTTTTCAAAAGTCCAATGAGGCGTTCCCACCAGCCTCCCCACCACGCGGCACTCGGAGGGTTGAATTTCCAGTTTATCTGTCGAGTGGAACTGTAGGATGCTATCTTCTCCCAGTCTATATTTTATGGCTTTTAATGCGTTGTACGTCCTCACGAAATTAGTCCCATTGTCCGAGTAGACAATTGAAGGGCATCCTCTCCGGGATGCAAATCTACGAAACGCAAAAATCCATCAGTGGATAAATCTTCTACCAGTTCTAGATGAACCGATCTCGTAACCGCACAAGTGAAAAGGCAGACCCATGCCTTTTCCTTGTTTTTCAAATACAGCGGTCCGGCTAAATCAATTCCTGTGACTTCGAACGGCAGTGTGTCGCTTATCCTGTCTTTCGGAAGGTCTGACATTTCTGCCTGAGCGCAATGACTTTCGAATCGCCGGCACCTCACACATTTTTTAACAACTGATCTCACAGTTCGACGGCCCTGAATTATCCAGTACTTCTCTCGAAGGAGTGACAAGAGTCCTTGCGTGTCTCAGTGATAGGTCCTTTCTGGTGTAGTATAACCGGTTGTCTAAAATCAAGCGTGTCGTCTCGCCGGAAGAGGCGTGTTCGCAAACGGTAAATACCACCTTGGTCCTTGAAACACGGCAAAACTTGAAAAGCTGTGGCGTTTCCAATCAATAAACTCCGTTGTACACTCCTCACGAGATGTTTCTCTGCTTCGGTGTATTCTTCAGCAGAAATGTCTCCTTGTCTCCTCTGATCTTTGAACCGGATGTTGTTGAGGAAACGTAAAATCCACGCGATCATGCGGACCATCTTATGATAGTTGGAAAAATACGAATACATCCAAGCGCAGTTATCATCTTTTTTTTTGTCGAAAGACAAGATGCTGTCGATTTCTTTATTTCGCCACTAACAGCATCCTCATCAAATATTAAGACGTGGTTCGGCCATGAATCTTCTTTTCCTCGGAGCCAAGCCGGTCCCTTCCACCATTTAGATTCAATGAGCTCGGTAACCGAACACCCTCTGGATGGGAGGTCTGCAGGATTCATCTTTCCAACGACGTGGCGCCATTTTGAGGGGCGAGTCAGAGATCGAATTTCTTTTGTTCGGTTGAAGACAAAAGTAGCCCAATTTTCTTCCCGACAAACCCATGCCAGGACTGTGGTCGAATCGGACCAGAAGAAGGCATCTTCAATATCGATATTGAGGGCTTTTATTGTTTCGTCATACAACCTAGCCCCTATCAACGCCGCTAGCAATTCCATGCGTTGAATCGTCGTCTTCTTCAAAGGCGCCACTCTAGCTTTAGCGGCCAAAAGATGAATTTCGACGTTATCGCCGTTTTCTACTCGAGCCATCACTACGGCGGCGTAAGCAACAGCGCTAGCATCAACAAAGGTATGAAGAGTAACGCGACTAGTTTTTCTCCCGAACGACCATCGCGGAATTTTCACTTCAAATATCTGTGGTAGCTTACTGTAACACTTTTGAAAAGCAATTTTCAAGTCCTCTCTGACCTCGACGTCCCAAGGGGTTTTGTCCTCCCACGCCCTTTGGAGAATTAGCTTAGGCACTAACATAGCGGGGCAAGACCACCCTATCGGGTCAAAGACTCTCTGGGCTGTCGAGAGAAGTTTTCTTTTCGTTACTATGTCTACCTCAAAGCTGATCAAACTGTCCGAGCTTAACTGGAATGTGTCGTCCTGGCGATTCCACACGATTCCAAGTACTTTAGTCAAATTTTTGGCATCTGACGAGTCATCTCTGGTGTATTCCCAGCCTCTCAAGTCGAATTTTCGTTCACCAAAAATGTCGGTCGCGATATCTTTGAATTTCTCGGCATCTTCTATGGAAGTCACACTAGTGACACAATTGTCGACATAAAAACTCTCAGAAAGTTGTTTAATCAAGGCTGGTGGTGTGTGTCGTAGACCCAATTCAGATCCTTTCATAACTTGTCGAAAATGAAGATCAAGAGAAGCTCCCAGCAAAAAAGGGCTACTACTCACCCCGAAAACGACTCTGCAGTGTCTGAAAGTGGCCATACTTCCTTGAAAGGTCATATAAAATCGCAAATAGTCTCGATCATCCTCGTGCAAGGAAATCTGCAAGAAAGCTTTTTTAATGTCAGCGGTGATACCAATTTCATGCTGTCTGAATCGTAACAACAGGGAAGGAATTTTTTCTCTAGGCAGTCATTTAATGAAGGCGCGTTCGGTAGTTTAGCGGAGGCGTCGAAGACCGGTCGAATACGTGTCGTACTATTTCTTTATAAACAGGTCTGTGTGGCAAATAATGCACGGCTGTGTGGTCATCAGTCACCCGCTCTATAACGCCCTCAGCAAGCCATTCACAAAAAACATTTTCATAGCTCGACAGTTCCTTACGTTCTTCCAGTCGTCGCATTTTCGAGTAAGTGCGGTCATACGCCAATTTTGCGTTATCGGGTAAGAGGGGGTGTGTCTCTTTCCAAGGTAATCTTACTTCAAAGCGGTCATCGTCTGCTATGGTAGTGGTGGCGTCGAAAAAGTCCTTGACCACTTTTAAATGTTCTTCCTGCGATCTTGTCGCCACAGGATCGCGGATACCCAAAACGTCTAACTCCCACAGACTACTTATCGAATCAGCTGAATAAGCTGAGTGTCAACGCAACCGCTTCGTATCTGTAACGGGGGGGATTTTTGGGCTTTTGGGGCCGTTACAGGGGAGACAGGACAAAATAAAGAATCACGAGTCACACTCTAAACTTTATTAACTTAACCAAACAAACCCAACCCACTTATAATTTTAACTAAGAGACGACTGGGGGGGGGGCACGATGGTTCTCAGGGCACAATCAAACAGTTACACTTCCGCGAGCCGGTGGCTGGCGAACGACTCCTTTGTTTCGGCACTCCGTCCACCTGGAAAACTCGGGATTGGGTAAGAGGGGAATTGAAACTAGGTTGCCTATTGCGACACTTGCCGTGCCGTTCAATTGAGCTTTGGACTCTTAGCTCAGCCCCCTGTCCCACACCGTAATGTCGTAGGCAACCTCGGGACCGGCAACCTTCGTCACCCTTGCGTAGCGCACGTTACATCCACCCCCTATCGTCCGGAGCCAGCGTCCTCGCTGGCTGACTGGCCTCCGTCGTGTCGGACGGGGTGACGGTTTGTGGGGAGAGGTCTCATTCACTGGCGGGTGTTCGGGCCGGTCCTCCTTGGTCTCGGTTTAGGGTCGGCGAGATGGGCTGAGCTGGCTCGTGTTCCGGTCCCCGGCAAGTGTAGGCAGGGGAGGATCGGGTAGTGGTGCTTGGAATGGGGGGGGGGTTAGAGGTTAAATTTAGATGGATGTCTTCCAGTGCGGTAGAAGTAGCCGAGAAAGGTCGGCCGCCCAGGACTCCATTGTGTAAATAAATACATTAGTGTGTATATAAATACATAAAATAAAATGGGTACCTATACATTAAATAAGCTAATAGTATTTACATATAATAGTGTCTCTGGTATACATATATGTCCTTTTCTTAGACCTAATTTTATTTACAAAATTAACCATTAACTAAATATAGGGTTATTTAACTAACTTATACTAATATAATTATATGTCCTACTAACTAAGCTAGCCTAATCGAAATCTTTCCCTGAAGAGCTCAACGTCATTTTTTTTTTTTTTAATAAACTATCCTCATAGCGATAAAATTTGGAATTTAAAGTACAATTAAAAGGGGGGGATGAAGTTTTTTTTTTTTTTTTTTTTTTTTTTTTTTTTTTTTTTTTTTTTTTTTAAACTAGAAGCTACGACGATGATGATGATACGAGGGGGTGGGTCAAGTGAAGAGAGAAAATTCCCAATGTCCAATAGGCTAAAGAAGGTATAAAATAATCTGGAACAGAGAACTCGGAAGTGCATTAATAGTAGTCGGGGATTTTCATTGTAACTTGATCGCTTGCCGGCGAAAGAAGACTCAGTGAATATGGAAGGGGCAGTGGGAAGGGGGAGAGGTGGAGAGTGACATTCACCCAGTAATTCTTGCTGACAGTGTTATGTGGTTGTGTAGAAGAAGAAGGGAACAAGGAAAAAATAAACTACGCTAGGGGGGAGGAGGTATAAAATCGCTTGTAATTATGTAATAAATTCCTCCGGGTGAAAATAGGTTTTAAGTCGTTTGCGCCCCTTTGACAGGACCTTTTGGAGGATTTCGGAAGGACTTCGAGGATATGAACGAATGCCATTTCCGAGAGAGTTTTTGGTGAAGGGCACTATCAACGTAGGCGGTACTTCCGAGGGAAAATAAGGGCTAGTCAGGCGCAGGACATACAACCTAAGCATTTCAGTGGGCGAAATTGATAAATGCAGAGGGGTAGCTGCGTTCGTTTTAGAACTCGTCTTGTGGAAGGAACGTCCATTAGGTTCGGGGAGAGTCATCAGGTTCAAGGTCAAATCAGGGTTTGAGAGACAGTCCCTGAATTGGCCCGTGTGAAACGCTGGAGTGGTTGGGGTTGTTAGGGGGGTTGTAATGGATTTTGGCGGTGAGGAGGAGATGGGGTTCCAGGGTATAGTGGTGGGCTTGGAAGATGGATTTAGGGTGAGAGGGTTAGGGGTCATTTCTGGTTCAGGACTGTGTGGGGAACAGGAAGTAGGGAAGGCATCCCCGGGGGCCGCTTGTGGAGGTGGGGAATCGGTTCGGGTTGTGGCAGGGGGTGCAAGGGTCGGTCTCACCGAAAGTTGTGGAGGGGGGTAATAGTGTCCAGGGTTTGAATCCACGGGGAGGTTGGTAAGGCATGGCAAAAGTTGGGGGGATGCTGCCGTGTGGTTTGCTGGACTCGGCTCGGGAAGAAAGGGACGGGGAACAGAGCAGGGCATGAGAGGTGAATTAGTAGTGAGGGAATAGGGGAACATTTCGGGTTCAGGGCTGGGTGAAGGGCTAGGAGTAAGGCAGACATTCGCAGGGTCTGGTTGCAAATGTTGGGCTATGGTGTTCACTATCTGTTGGATTTTTTCATGAACACCGATAAGTTTTCTCGCTTCCACTGCTATCCTGTCCATCTCGTCATTATAAGCCCTGAGGAACGCTAGGGCTTCCAGCATTTTACCTTGTGGAAGAGGGAAAATGGCGATCGGGAAGAGGAGAAGGAGAGCGATGTGAAGGCTGTTGAACTAATTTCTGCTTTGGAGCGAGCAGGGAGGGGGGTGTTTTAATTAGTCATAGCCAAGGAGAGAGAGGGAAGCGTGCGCGTGGCGGTCGCGAACAGGGAAAGGAAAGCGAAATTGCAGAAGAGGGAAGAGCTATGACAGGGGGGGAATTATTGCTAATAATTCCTAAAGTAGCAACTTGAACGCTGGGGTACTAGAGAATAAAAAATCTCATACCTTTTACAAGTCAGATGGCCGGCAGTGGACGGCACGTGGGGTTCGACGACTTCTGACACCAGTTTGTAACGGGGGGGATTTTTGGGCTTTTTGGGGCCGTTACAGGGGAGACAGGACAAAATAAAGAATCACGAGTCACACTCTAAACTTTATTAACTTAACCAAACAAACCCAACCCACTTATAATTTTAACTAAGAGACGACTGGGGGGGGGGCACGATGGTTCTCAGGGCACAATCAAACAGTTACACTTCCGCGAGCCGGTGGCTGGCGAACGACTCCTTTGTTTCGGCACTCCGTCCACCTGGAAAACTCGGGATTGGGTAAGAGGGGAATTGAAACTAGGTTGCCTATTGCGACACTTGCCGTGCCGTTCAATTGAGCTTTGGACTCTTAGCTCAGCCCCCTGTCCCACACCGTAATGTCGTAGGCAACCTCGGGACCGGCAACCTTCGTCACCCTTGCGTAGCGCACGTTACATATCCGAGCTTTTCCTATTCGCCTGGTCATTCAGCGCCCCCTCATCAGAAGTCAAGTCCTCGATAGTTATTTTTAGTTTATAAAATCGGTCAATTAACTCGTCAACTCCAGCCTGTTCCTCTTCGAGGACCTCCTCGTCATCGTTTTCATTCTCCAGAAAAAGGTCGAAAACCTCGCGATCAATACTCCGAATTTCTTCGAACCTCTCGGTTATTACTTCAAATTCGGCTCGAATCTCCATCAACCCAATCGTTTTCTCAGCCACTCGATTAACAAGACTCTCGTAGAGTTTATTAAAACTCTTCCTTTTAACTCGACGGGATTTCTTGATTTTATCCATGTCTTGCCGCGGTCGCCAAAATTTATGTGGGAAAATATAATAAAATCAAGACTCACCCGTCTGATTGTCTTCGTTAGCTGAGCCGCTCTCCGTCAAATTGTCTTAGTGGGTTGTTTTCTTTATTAAATAATTGGTCTACAGAAAAAAAACGAAGCAATTTATTTTCTGAAACAAAATCAGTCTTTTTCACTACTTTTTTTCGCGAGATAACTTTTCTACCAACTGACACAAAAAAGAAAGGTTACAGATAAAAACTTTCCCGCTCATAATCGGTTTCCCACATTTAGATTTCCATTAACATCCCGTCTCGTGTGTGGGGGAGTCGTCAACCAATGTTGACAACCATGTTGATCGTGTATGGGCCCCTTTACGGGACTGGTTGCAAAATCTCTCTACTCTCTTTAATTTAATACGTATAAAAGAATCAGATAAAATAATACGATTAGTACTGGTGGAGGGGGGAGCTCGATTCCTAATTTACGCTCCATAAAGCTAAGTGAGCCTCCGCAAAGCACCAATATAGCACTAAGATGGCCATAATAATAATAATAATAAAATAGCATCAAAATCAAATGTCCTTTTCAGTTTTTTCAGCTAATAAAAAAGCAATAGCGTTTAGTTATTTTAGATTTACCCCCCCCCCTTTTGTGATAACTTTTACTATATCTCATGGGTTGATACGTTGATAGCTCCGGGGCATTATTCAAATATTTACGTTTTTGTTCCTCTCATCTGTTTTGCTGCAAATAGCGCGAGTATGCAAGCACTTCAGGCACACGCTAATTTTAATTGAAATAATCCCGAAAAGAGAGGCATAAATAAATTCCTGCTTAGGGTATTATCATCCCTTCATTAAATTATCAATTTTTTAGAATCAAATTTCGATGGACTCTGCTTTGGGGAGAAAATTTATTATTCGTATTTATATTTAGAAATAATAACAAACTCGGGGGAATCATGGAACCGACAGTAATCACAGCGCCCGAGTCCCTTGTGGGCGAAGGGTTGCTCGAGGGCATGCCTGCATATGAGTTTAGAGATGTCGAAGAGGAGGCGGAGGTTGCTTTGATCGACGAGGACGATGCCGAAGGGATGATTATGGAGGGTGGCGAGGAGGAGTTTGAAGAAGATTACGAAGGCCCGGCGGCGGCGGCGGTGGAGGCGGTGGCGGAGTTGAGCTATTTGGGGCTGAGCGGTCAAGAGGAGGAAGTAGAAGAAGAGGTTGGAGCGTACTCGGATCGTCCGATCAGTTTAGCGAGTGAAGTGGAAGAGGAGGGGGTAATTGAAGAAGGCGAAGAAGCCGTTGGAAGGGTTGAATTTGAAAAAGATTTACCACCAGTGGTGGGGGACGAAGAGGTGTTAGAGAAAATCATTGGTGAACAGGAGGTACTGAACTATTATAGATTTCAAGGGCTTACAACTTTTTCAATATCAGACTTTTCTAGTCGAAAGTCTCTGTTCTTAAACCTGAAAAGAGCTCTGTTCTGGCATCAAAAAAGTTATTAGGTAAACATACTAGCCAAATCCATTCGAAAATGAATTAAATTAAATTTTTGCAGAGGACGTATTCGAAAACCTCTTCGATCGATACGAGCATGAATTCCAAGAAGAGCCCATTCAGAAGGAAACAGACTGGGGAGCAATCCCGGTACCGGAAGCTCCAGATAGGTACAACATAAACTGTCCTTTCAGTTCGCAAATAAAAGTTGTTTTTAGGCCGGTTTTAAAACCAGAGAAAATCAAGAAGGAAAGTGTTTACGCAGACCACATGCCTTCATTGATCGACTTATTCCCTCGAGGGGCGGTATTCCAAAAACCAGTCGACTACCAATATTTTAGGTACCTTTAAAATAAAAAAAAAAAATGAAATTGTCTTCCAACCTATTAAAAAGGTTCGGTGTCCGTGCAGTTGCAGCATGCACGACGTAGCCTACCAGCACGGAGTCACCATGACGATGGTGGACTCGAATTTGATGGCCCTCAAAAAGGAGCGAATTATATTGAGAAAAGACCACTCGACTGCACTAAAAAATAAAGTGAAGATTTTGAGTGGAGGCATCGCAGGTTTTAACGTTGCCTTAAATTCGTTAATTAATTAAATTCGACTAACATTTTTTTTTTCTCTCGAAGGAATGGAGCCTTTGTTTTCTGGTTTCGTCGGCCAAGGAATGCTAACAGGGGCGGCCATTGGGAATTTTCACCATCCCCCACGGCCGTCGACAGTGTACAAAGCCATTAAAGAATTGACGCTCGATCACAAGGCAGGCGTCATTTTGATCGTTGAAAATTGTCTCGAGACTCGACTCATTTTTGGCCAAGCCATGGAGAAGGCTCGCCGGGACGGCGATCTGATCGATATGATAACGATATGCGACAACGCTCGCGATAGCGTTCGCAATGATGAAGTTGGACGCGGAAGCCTGACAGGTGATTTCCACGCAGGCTCGTGAGAGGGGGAGGGGGGCTTGAGAAATTGTGCGCTTGTCTCGACTAAAAAAAAAAAAAAAACACGTTAAAATGGTTTGACTGCCATTCACCTCCTAAAACTTCCTAAACTTCCGATTTCCACCATAAAAATGGCTGACAAAAACTCACAATAACTGATCGACTCCCCTCGCCTCCCTTACCTAACGGTTCTTACAGCAGACCTGAACCCAAGGGGGAGGGGCCGAATTCCAGGCACCTGAACGGTTTCCTGAGCATAATTTTTATATTCATGACCAATATTGTTGGGCACTTATTTGGTTACTCAGCTTGAAATTTCAATTTTTTGACTAAAACGAGTCAGAAAATTCTACTACGGTAAAATTAGGCGTTTCTGACAGAAGATCCATCAGATTTTGAGCCTAATTTGACAATCTTAAGAGCCCCCCTCACCTCGTACATACAGATTCACTGAATAAGTAGCACGGAAACTGAGCTGGAAACTGTGACAGTGGACTAGAAACTAACAAATTAAAATTGCAAGTAACAAAATGACCGGGAATCTCACTGAGTTACCAGAAAACTGGCAGTAAGTGACTTTGACATTGATAAAATGGCCTGCAAACTGACAAAATGACTTCGCAATGGAAAAAGTGAATTGGCAAAGGATAAAATGACTAGCAATGTGACTCAGTTGCCATGTGGTCACTAATGTCTAATGTCTAATGTCTAACCTGCAAACTGACAAAGTGGCATGAAAACCTAAGCAATGGCCTGGAAATTGATAAAGTGGCCTAGAAACTGGGACTGTTGGACTGGAAAATGACAAAGTGACTTGCCAATGAACAAAAATGACAGGGAATCTGACTGAGTTTCCGGAAATCCGACATCAAATGACCTGGAAACTGACGAAGTGGCATGGAAACCTAGAAAGTGGCCTGGAAATTGATCAAATGGCCCAGAAATGGGCAAAGTGGCCTGAAAATTGGGACTGTTGGGCTGCAAAACTGACAAAGTGACTGGGAATCTGATACTGATTTACAGAAAACTGGCGAAAAATGACCTGGAAACTGATAAATCAGCATCAAAACTGTAAAAGCGGCCCGCAAACTGACAAAGTGACCTAGAAACATGATCGGTGGCCTAGAAACTATAAGGGTTACTCAAGAGTAACCGGAAAATTCAGAATAAGTGTCCTGGAAATTGGCTCATTGGCACGGAAACTGATAAAAAGACTTGACGCAGGTGACAAAGTGTCCTTGAAACAGGCGCAGTGCCTTGAAACCTAGTTCGGAGCCTGGATACTAAGGCAATGAGGTAGAAATTTACGAATTGATTTGGAAAATGACTGATAAACAGGGAAACTCAGTGTATAATTGTCTTGGAAACTGACAAAGTGGCCCAGGGCCAAACTGAAAGAGTTACCAGGAAACGGACAATAAGTGACTTGAAAACTGACACTGGGAACTGATCAAAGCTTCAAACGACAGCATAACCTCAAACCACAGCAAAACCACCAAACCACAGAAAATGCTCCAAACCACAGCAAAAGCACCAAACCTCATCAAAAGCACCAAATCTCAGCAAAAGCACCAAATAACGGCAAAAGCACCAAATCACAGCAAAAGCACCAAACCGTATGAAAACTCCGGCAAAAGCAATCCAGCATAAGCATCAAACCAAAGCAAAAGCACCAAACCACAGCAAAAGCATCAACCACAGCAAAAGCATCTACCACATCAAAATACCAAATCACAGCAAAACTCCAATCACAATAAAGACCCCACCCACAGCAAAAGCACCAAACCGCAGCAAAAGCACCAAACCGTAGAAAAACTCCGGCAAAAGCATCAAACCACAGCAAAAACACCAAACAACAGCAAAAGCATCAACCACAGCAAAAGCATCTACCACATCAAAATACCAAATCACAGTAAAACTCCAATCACAGTAAAGACCCCACCCACATCAAAAGCACCAAACCGCAGCAAAAGCACCAAACCACAGCAAAAGCACCAAACCACAGCAAAAGCATCAACCACAGCAAAAGCATCAATCACAGCAAAAGCACCAAACCACAGCAAAATCATAAAACCACAGCAAAAGCACCAAACCGCAGCAAAGGCATCAAACCACAGCAAAAGCATCAAACCGCAGCAAAAGCACCAAATCACGGCAAAAGCACCAAACCACAGCAAAAGCACAAAACCACAGCAAAAACACCAAACCACAGCAAAAGCATCAAACCACAGAAAAAGCATCAAACCACAGCAAAAGCACCAAACCACAGCAAAAGCATCAAACAACAGCAAAAGCACAAAACCACAGCAAAAGCACAAAACCACAGCAAAAGCACAAAACCACAGCAAAAGCACAAATCTACAGCAAAAGCACAACACCACAGCAAAAGCACCAAATCACAGCAAAACTCCAATCACAATAAAGACCCCACCCACAGCAAAAGCACCAAACCGCAGCAAAAGCACCAAACCGTAGAAAAACTCCGGCAAAAGCATCAAACCACAGCAAAAACACCAAACAACAGCAAAAGCATCAACCACAGCAAAAGCATCTACCACATCAAAATACCAAATCACAGTAAAACTCCAATCACAATAAAGACCCCACCCACATCAAAAGCACCAAACCGCAGCAAAAGCATTAAACCACAGCAAAAGCACCAAACCACAGCAAAAGCATCAACCACAGCAAAAGCATCAATCACAGCAAAAGCACCAAACCACAGCAAAATCATCAAACCACAGCAAAAGCACCAAACCGCAGCAAAGGCATCAAACCACAGCAAAAGCATCAAACCGCAGCAAAAGCACCAAATCACGGCAAAAGCACCAAACCACAGCAAAAGCACAAAACCACAGCAAAAGCACCAAACCGTAGCAAAAGCACCAAATCACGGCAAAAGCACCAAACCACAGCAAAAACACCAAACCACAGCAAAAGCATCAAACCACAGAAAAAGCATCAAACCACAGCAAAAGCACCAAACCACAGCAAAAGCATCAAACAACAGCAAAAGCACAAAACCACAGCCAAATCATCAAACCACAGCAAAAGCACCAAACCACAGCAAAAGCACAAAACCACAGCAAAAGCACAAAACCACAGCAAAGTAGCTACTAGACCACTGCAAAACTCCAATTACAATATAGGCCCTAACCACAGCAAAGCACCATACCACAGCAAAAGCACCAAACCACAGCAAAAGCATCAAACCACAGCAAAAGCACCAAACCACAGCAAAGTAGCTGCCAGACCACAGCAAAACTCCAATCACAATAAAGGCCCAAGTACATCAATGCTCTTAATCACAACATTGCTCCAAACACCATCGCAGGCATGCGCAGCCGATCGCACTTGCGTGAAACTACAAATTTCAGGAATTTCCCCGATTTCCTCGCCAATTTCCACGGCCAAATTGAGACCCATTGACCATTGTGAGTGTGACGCATTGAGCGTCACTGCCCAAAGGAACAAGCTCAAGCCCTTTCCCCACCCCCTGCGGATCCTCACTTGATTTCACAAGGCCCTGAGTGAGTTGTAATGGGAGTGGGGTTCGGGACGTGACAGTTTTTGGGGCAGAGCTTTATTTATAAGCTCTCATTTTTGTGTTTCCACCCCACATCCCACCACAGTAACCATTTATACGCACAGAGTTGACGCTCTTCACATCACCCCCCCCCCAGGGCTTTTGGTGGCGTTTAAAATCGCCGGAGCGATGTCCGACGCTGGGAAACCGCTGGCCGAAATCTTTTTTACGGTGTACGGCATGAACATGAGCAGTATATCGGCTACAATTGATCAGTTGAGCGTCACGGTGGGGAACGATTTCCACGGAGATTCTGGATCGGTGTCAAGCTGCGCTAAGCTGAGAACCCTTGTCGAAACGATGCTGGACTATTTAATTAGTCCGTCGAGGTAGTTGGAGTTGAGGGAGGACTTGGCAATTTTTTTTCTTTTAAAAAAAACTTAAATTTGTTCACTTATAATCAGATACTTTTCGCTCAAAGTGAGACCTCTTTCAAAAGTACATTTACTGGTGAATAACTTTACCAGGGACGACGTTTTTTTAAACACGGCCCTCGGTGAAATTCTCAGGCAACTGTTCATATTAGACGTTGACGTCAACAGAATATACGCTGGTGATTTAAAAAATAAATAAAATGAACCCCTGTCCCCCTTCTCCACCATCAAACTAACCACCCCGCCCTCCCTGCATCGTCATCGTTGACAGGAACCTTTGTCACGGGGCAGCCAGGACTGTGCATTACTCTCATCAAGGATAAAAATCTAGAACTGTGTCGATGGCTTGACGAAGCAACTGTCGTTCCATCGTGGCCGAGAAGCCCGTTATGTAACAATTTGACGCCTCTTATGTAACCCATGTATACAAAAAAAAAACACGCTAATGAAGTTAAATTTTTTTCAGCGGAAATAATACCGAAAGTGTATTTACCGAGGTATGTCTTTGAAATCCCTGGACTGTCCAGTTTTGGTCCGCTGTTTACGGCAGACATGATTCGCATGATTCCACTTGTTATCGGCTCGTTTTGTAATGAAATGGGTGAGTCAGAAGGGGCTCTAAACTATTTGGATCCTCTGAAGAAATTCGGTACGTATAGTATAATTCCACGCGACCCCAGCGTGCGTTGAGT
Source organism: Corythucha ciliata (assembly GCA_038030265.1). NCBI lineage: Eukaryota > Metazoa > Arthropoda > Insecta > Hemiptera > Tingidae > Corythucha > Corythucha ciliata. Next base: position 49,525,583 of record CM075937.1, read on the forward strand.
CTCATCGTTGTGCTTCCTCGTAAATAATAATTTTTTTGTGGGTGTGTGATACGTAAGGCTCAAGCCTTCTGAGATGCGTCAAAGTAATCGCTGACCATAACCTAAAAGGGCTGATTGACTTGAGAACGCCCTTCAACACTTTGAAATATATCGCTCACATCATCGACAAAAGTGGTATGGGCTTCACGGTCGCTCTCATTTCAATTTTACTGAAAGCAATCGCTAACGTTCGTACAGACGGTTCTCGCTGACCATTTTTCACGAATCGATACAATATATTTTTTTTTTTTTTGTACAGGATTTTCTCAAATATTCCCGAATGGAGGACTTGGACCATAACATGTGGGGAAACGCTTTGAATCAAGGTGTCATCGCCGTGAAAACGTACGGCGGAATAAAACGCAACGAATCGTCCATGTTGGACGTTGTGGGTGAAGTGGGACAAATTTTGGCTGAGCTTGATGGCGCAAAAACTGAGGTGAGCGTAGAAAAAACAGTGGGGGAGGTGCGGTTTTCCTCAGTAAGCCCACCCGCCCAGTCTCTTGAAAACTTTTTTTTTTACGGCCTAGCGTGGTTAAATAATTCAAGTCCGCCCCAGTAGAGCACTGCGTACCGAGTTGTAATGTTGAGGGGAGATAAAATAACCAGTCATCTCTTATTTGATGCGCTAATTCGAAGCTACCAGAACAAAAATTGAGAAAAACGCTTATTCGGGGCTAAAATTGAGAAAATTGCTAATTCACTGCTGAAATTTAAGATAAACCGTTAATTCACCGATAGAATTGAGACCCGGATCAACCCGGGTGGCGGGTTTTAGATTTTTTCCCTTGAAAGTTGCGCCACCACCGTGTGACAGGCTCGATATAAACCGCCACCCGGGTGGCGCCACTCAAGTGATCTCGTCCGTCAGGGCTCTAATTCACAAAGCGGCTAAAATTAAAGAGAAAATCTAAATTCACGGCTATAGTTGTTCAAAAACGACAATTCGTGGCTAAATTGGAGGAAATTCGATAATTCACCAATGAAATTAAGACAAAGCACTAATTCCGCGGAAAAAGTTCTGAAAAAACGCAGATATGCCACTAGAATTAAGAAAACACCAATGTGCGTCTTCGTGAGCTCAAGTGAGAAAATGCGATAATTAATTTCTAATTTAAAAAAAAAAACACTAATCCGTGGCTAAAATTAAGAAAAAGCGCCAATTTACGATGAAATTGAGGAATTTTTTCATTTCATAGTTGCTAGTCAGAAAAAACACGAATTCACCGCGAAAATTGAAAAAAAAAAAAAAAAAAATCGCTAGTTTGAGGTTAAAAAGGTGGGAAATCACTAATCCACCGATGACATTGAGAAAAACAACTGAAGTGAGCGGGAAAAACCACTAAATCGTGGTCAAAACGAAAAAAACGCCTATTCGTGGCATCGGGACAGCCCCTTGAGGCCACATCACTCAGCTGCTGGTGACCAGCCAGTTGTGCCCAGTGTGGACCACGTGGAGGTGGGCTACAGAGCTGTGGATGTCGGCGGGGAAGGGGGTGTACCGTGGGGGGGCACACTGAGTATGGAAGACGTCCCTACGTCTTCTGACCCTCTCCAACTTCCCGCCTCCCACCTCGGCTGGTCGTCTGCACTGCGAGGGCCAAATAAGCCCATCCGCAACCACCGTCCAACCATTTAAGTATCTCAATAATAGAGCCGAATATTTTAAACCACGACAACTCGAGACGATTGGCCAAACACCATGATTCTATTAGCGAAGTTGCCGCTTCCAGCTCATTAAAAAGCTCGGCCTCAGAATCACCCGTGCAGAGTACCATATCGTATCATCGGCGTAGAGAAAGATCTCAGACGAGGGAAGGGACGAGGACGATAAGCATTGTTATTGCTAAACTGCTGTTCTTTAAAAAATTAGTATAGGAGAGACGCTCCCTACCCCAATCCTCCTATGCTCCCCACCCGCTCCCTCTCGGAATGAGTTTTTTCGCGATCAAGCCGGGAAAAGAAGGAAGTGTGTGTGTCTCCTCGAGGAAAGAAGTACAAAAAAACGCCTTCGCTGAAGTTGTCTCAAATCTCAAGGTACTTACTAAAAGTCAGTCTCATTCTCTCTCTTTCCTTTTCCAAAAATTTAGTTAACTCCATTTTCCGGTCTCTCAAAATTTATCAATCGCTCTCCCTATAAAATACAGTCCCCTCTGCTCTCCAGCAACAAGCATAAATCGTTAACATAAAGAAGAAATAGGAGGGGACCGAGGATAGAGCCCTGCCTAACTCCAAGGTCAAGAGCCGGAGTAGGGTCCGATCTGACTCCCTCGTACGCCACGCACTGTAGCCAGCCGACGAGGTATGAATCGCCAATTCGTTAATTCAGAAAACTTACTAATGATTAGCAGGTAAATTAAAAAAAAGTGCTAATTCTCTGCTAAAATGTGGAAGAAAATCACAAATTCACAGCTATAAAAGAGAAAAACGCCAATTCGCGGCTAAAACGGAGAAAATACCAATTCATGGTTTCTCCAAGGCAACATTGTTGCTAAAATTGAGAAAACTTGCTAATTTATGGCACAAATTGAAGAATACTGCTCATTTTCGGGTGAAATTGAGACAAATTCACTAATTTGCGGATAAAATTGAGATAAACGTCAATTCAACGCTAAAATTTCCGAGAAAGTCCTTCCTAATTGACGGAAAAAAATCGCTAATTAGCGATTGCATTTAGAAAAAGCGCTGATTCACGCAATAGAAAAACTGTAAATAAAATACCAAAATAATTGAGAAAAACACAAAGTCGCGGCTAAAATTGGGAAAAACGTCAATTCGACACTAAAAATGTGGGTAAGTGTTCATCTTCGGCTAATGCAATCAATTGAAAAGTGTTAATCGTCGGTTTGCAATGGATAAATACGCTAAATCATGGATGAAATGGAGCAAAAAACCGATAATTTGCGAATAAACTGAGAAATAACGCAGATTAGTTGATGAAGTGTGGGAAAACGTTAATTAACAGCCAAAATTGACAATAAATTGAATAATTCACGGCTAAAATTTTTAAAAACCCCGAATCGCTGATTAAATCATGAAATAAGTATTTCACGGCTAAGAAATTCGCGGCTAAAATCAAGAAAATGTCAATTCGCGGCTAAAATCAAGGAAATGCCAATTTGCGGTTAAAATTGAGGGAAAGTGCTAACCGCCGGGTGAAACGTCACGAAAAGTCGCTAATTTGAGGATAAAGTGTTGAAAAACGCTAAAAAAAAAAGCTGAGGCTGACCAAAAACCAACGATTGACGGCTAAAATCAAGGAAAACGTCAAATCACTGATAAAATGAGGAAAAACGCTAAATCACGGCTATGTGAAAAGCATTTTATTCGCGGCTAAAACCAGGAAAATATCAATTCGTGGCTGAAATTGAGGGAAAGTGCTAATCGGTGGGTAAAACAGAGAAAAACGCTTGTTAAATTAAGAAAAATCGCCAATTCATGGATATGTCAAGAAAAATTGCTAATTTGCGGATAAATTGTGGAAAAACGCTAATAAACAGCTGAAATTGACAAAAAAATCACGATTATCAATTCGCGGCTAAAATTTGTAAAAAGTGCTAACTGGCGGCTAAAGCAGAGAAAAAGGCTAATTCATGGCTAAAATTGAGACAAATTTCTAATTCGCGAATAAAGTGGTAAATTGAGGGTAAAGTAGAGAAAAAACTGAAAACACAGAAAACTCTTGCTGACATTGCAATAAATCGCTAATTAGCGTATACATCAAGAAAAATCGCTAATTTGCGGATAAAGTGTAGAAAAACGCTAATAAACACGAAAAACTGACCAAAAAACCAGTTATGCACGGCTAAAATTTAGGAAAACGCCAAATCACTAATAAAATAAGGAAAAACGCTAATTCGCGGCTAAAATAAATAAAAACAATGATTCGCGGCGAAAATCAAGATGATGTGAATTTTCGGCTAAAATTGACGAACAGAGTTAATTGCCGGGTAAAACAAGATAAAAACTCTTGCTAAAATTGATAAAAATCGCTAATAAGTGGGTACATCAAGAAAAATCGCTAATTTGCGCGGATAAAGTGTGTAAAAACGCTAATAAACAGCTGAAACTGACCAAAAATCCACTGATCCAAGGCCCAGGGACTGTGGAATACGCTAAGTCGCAGGTAAAATTAAGAAAAACGCTAATTCGCGACTGAAATCAGGAAGATGTCAATTCCTTTGGCTAAATGGAGGAAAATCGCTAATTAGAGGATATACCAAGAAAAATCGCTAATTTGTGAATAAAGTGTATAAAAGAGCTAACAAACAGCTGGAATTGGTAAAAAATTACAAATTCACGGCTAAAATTTAGGATAACGCCAAACCTGCCAAAAGATCTGAGCGTAAACAAACTGATAAATTTTGCTTAGCCTCAGAAATGTGGTACAAATTCATTCAATCGTCCCAACCGGATCAACTGACACATAGCTACTCACCAGTAAAACAGGCTTGGAGTCCAACCACTGCACGAGAACAATCTTCTTTTCATTGTCGCAGATTTCTTCAAACCACCCTCGATGCATCTTCTTCACGTCATTTTCTGGAGTTACAGGAGCATGTGAGGTCCGGTTCGCTCTTATAGTGCCCAGCGCGAGGATCCCCAATTCTCGGCGTAGGTAAATGAACAGAGAGATGGATGTGAAAAAGTTGTCGCAGTAGATTGCACTAAGTGGTGGATCTTCAATTGACTTGCAGAGGGCTACGACAGTTTGACTCGAGAAGGGCATGGCTTGTTCTTCCGGTGAGAAGTCGATATAGTTGAAAGTTGAACCCAGTATAACAAAAAATCATACACCATGCCGGAAACCCCTGCTCTGACAGATAGTTTAAAACCCCATTCGCAGGGTTTTTTAGGCATGTACTGCTTCCGGCTGCCTGCTTTTGTGCCTTTGTACGGAACCATCATTTCGTCCACGCTGTATTTTCTCTCGGGTGGGATTAGCGTACAATTCCGCCTAATGATTTCCGCAACTGGGCGAATTTTATAGTACGGGTCTTCATTTATATCTTCATTATTCGCAAAATGAATGAAACGTCTTATTTTTAGAAATTTTTTCAGGGACATGACGTCCGCAATCAACCCTTGTCGGAAACGTTTGCTCCAATAGTCAGTTATTGCTGGCAAATTAATGATTCCCATCAATAATTCCATTCCGATGAATGCTTTGATGGCAAACCGATCCACGTTTATGGGTACGCCAGTCTGCTGAAAGCTGTACAGATTAGTCTGTTCAACAATTAGATCGATGCATTGCTCCGAAAAAAACTTGTAGAAATACGACAAAGCGGTCTCCGTTTCTTCTTCGTGAACTTCTTCGAAATTGCTTGGCGGTACAGTGACGCTACATCGGAACTTGGTTTTCTTCCATTTTTTCGGCACGATAGAAACTTTTGGTTTAGTTGGAGTTCTCTTCTTTGCTCTAGTGCGAATAGAAGAATTAGTAGGCGCAGTAAGGTTGAGATCACAGTCAGGTGGTGAAGAGAGGGATGCCTCAGAGGTAGGCTCTTCTGGGATGCATTCAACCTCCATAGGCTCTGGAAAATTTACATTTTCGGTACACTCTTCTGAACCGAAAAATAGGTCGCCGCCTTCGTCAAAAGACATGTCGCCGATGTCCTGAAATAGTTTATTTACCCCAGCCTCCAGTTCCGCCTCGTCCCAATCCTCTTCATCATCAGTCAACTCGTCGGCGGAATCGCACCGTGGCTTAGGTATCAGGGAAAAAATTTTGTCTGCCCTCGACTTGAAATGTTTGCCCTGAAAAACAAAAGCACAGTAGCTGAAATTGCGTTCAACCAGCCCAGAATTTTTCATCGAATCTTTTTTATTAAGATTTCTCATTTCTAAAACTGATATCCGTTACTCAGAAAGTGATTTTTATAAGAAAAATACTATAAGAAACCCCTACTGGTATTCAGGCATGGTGAACTGAAATTTACCGCGCGGCTCAACTGGGAACCTGGCAAAGTGAACTGAGGTTCACTTTCGAATTTTCACTACGATTAAAACTCCATACGGAAGTTACGGCTGGTTTTTAGCAATTATACAAGGAAATTATACAAAAAAATTGGCGGGTTGGCGCTTTCAGGGTTCCTAACTTGATTAGACACGTTATCACAAGATAGTAAACTAAGAAGAAGGTCTCCTGCACTGCTCGAACCGCGTAATTTTGACTATAAGACCGGTGAACTACAGTTCACCTTGTCAAGATAAGGAGCTAATAGAAATAATGAGGGGTCTGCAAAAACAATGGGCGTCCATCAACTCCTACCCGAGAGTTCGGGGGGATTAAAATTGATTCAACTCCCGCCCTGGGCCAGTGAAAAAACGCATCAACTGCCGCCCGTTTTACAGTCCAAGCAATATCAACTCCCGCCCATCGGCTTTGGTGCAAACGTTCGGTTGTCGTGATAAAAGTGTTCTTATTATCATGGTATGGGCTTTAATTTCAGCCTCAAGTGTACTCATTATTTTTCTTTTCACATTGAAAGGCAGTTTAGTATTTTGAATTCACTTGCACTATTACCCCGCTGCGCATTCAAGAAGATAACGCATCTTTCTCTTCAATTCTGTTCACACCAACGTCTGTGGAACCTGAACGAACAAGAGCGTATTAAGTGGGGACACCTCGTCGAACCTTCTCATCATCAGTCGATTGTCACCTCAGTTCTAATTCAATATTCAATGCGATGGACCGTCTTATGTACGTTGAATCGGCGACCCAAAGAGGCCGAGGGGTTTTTTTTCTAGTTTGGCTTCATGTTCATCTATCACAAAACTTTGAAAAGCGGAATTTTTATTTTATGTATACCTTGTTCCTCACGACGATTCGACAATTATCTTCTATATAACTTCTTTATTTTAGTCATCTAAGAAACTTCACGTATTTAAGCCTAATGTGAACTGTCTCTCACGACGTTCCTACTTACTTTGTTCCTCATGACGATTCGACTATATATTTATTATCATTGACTGTGATTCATACACTACTGGTTGTGCTATTTCTTAGGAAATATAACGGGTATAGAGTATTTCAATTTTTCTCTGACCCGATCTCTCTTGGGCGGGGAGTTGATAAAAAATAGCGGTAGGAGTTGATGCTTTTTTTGGGCTCTGGGCGGGAGTTGATGAATCCCCAAAACAATACCACCCCCTCCCCCTTGACTTTTTCAAAAAAAATATAATGGCAACCAAAGGCTAATATAACATGGAATATTCGTACCGAATATGATGCGTCTAGAATCAACTGGTGTTCAGTTTTGTTTGTTTTTACTTTTTCATGCTTCTTGTCCTTTGCATCCTCCTCTTTCCCCCTCATGTTCATCGTTCTCTTCCCCTTCCTATAACACCAAAAAAAACCGAACGACTAACGAGTGTGGCCGAACTTTTCCCGCTCGGAAAAAAAAAAAAAAAAAAACGTTCATTCATTCGACGTTAAGTTTTAAGTCATGTTGGGTACTATGTAACCGTGTCGTGTGTGCACGTGAAAAAGAAAGCCGGCTACGATTAAAGTGTGGTGTCCTCTCCGCCGTCCAAGAAATACCACTTGTCCGGACGTAGCGAAAATCTTCTGCTCGGCATCGGTTGAAATCGTGAGGTACGTCCTTTTATGATAATCCTCCTATCCCTTCGATTACCCCCTTTTACCTAATTGTTCCCCCCCCCCCCTATGGTGAGCAGCTCCTAACTCCGCTCAATTTTATTGTTAAAAGTTTAATAACAATTAACATTGGTCCTCCAAGGGTCCGGATTCGGCCCAGTTTAATTACTTTTTTAATTGTCTTTGTTGTTCAAATTTGAGTAAGTTCAGCCTTCATACTTAGTGAGTTGTTGTAAGTAACGGATGAAACCTTGGGCGAGGGGATAGCTTGTCGGTTCTTCTTTCTTATTCACCCTTTTTGGGTTTTGCTCACGTTAGCGTTTTTAGCGCCGTCGCCGTCGTTCCGTCTCTTCGTTGCCATCTTTTCACAGGGAGGGTCGAAGCGAACTTTTTTTTGTAACCCCTCCACATCCACCTGTTACTTTGTTATAGTGAGCCACTCCACGTTTGTTTATTTTGTTTTCAATTTTTAATTGCGCAAAATGGACATCGCTCAAATTAAAAAGGAATATTCGCGTCTCAAATTCGTTATTAGCCGGTTAGAGTCCTTAAACGAGGAAAATACATTGACTGATGCCCTATTTCTTGAAGCGAAACATTTGGTTAGCCAAAGGCCCATTTTTGAGGAAATATTTTATCGCCTCCTTGCGGTGGACGATTTCCCCGCGGAATTGACTGAAACTTTAATAATGTCGATGTTGTCTGAATTTAATCGCCTTTGTTTCCTTTTGGAAGCAACGGTTAAATCAATCAAAAAAGAACGCAGCCCCCCAGTATCTGACGGAGGAAAGGCGACGTCAGCCTCTTCGTCGAGTTGTAGTTCTAAGAGTGGGTGTGTGGGATCTAGGGCCTCATTGGGTAATGAGCAGCCGTATGAAAGATCAATTAAAACCCCTCAATTTGACAACAAATCGAATGGTTGTGCACCCGATACAACTTTTCAAGGCTTCCAAGCAAAGGCTGAACCGTGTGGTCCGAGCCAACAATTTGCACCTTCAGGTATTTCGTTGCCACCCATTGTGCTCCTTTCGTTTGATGGTGATGCAAAAGCATGGCTTGGCTTTAAAACTATGTTTGTTTCTTTAATTATTCAAGATTCCTCCATACCGGACGTTCGAAAGCTTCATTATTTAAGAGCGAGTTTAAAAGGCTCCGCACTCGAAAAAATTCAGTGCGTTCCCATTAATAACGATAATTTTCAAATCGCGTGGGATATAATTCTCAAAACCTACGACGATACTCGAAGTGCCGCTGTCATGTATTTCACAACTATTTTGGATTGCCCCTCTCTTACAAAAGACATAAATTCTTTAATCGATTTGGTCAATACTTTCTCGGCCAATTTGGCAGCTCTTCGAGCCCTTGAATTTCCAGTGGAGTCTTGGGCGTTTCCATTGATGACAATTCTTTTAAGGAAACTCGATCGTTCAACCCGTGAGCAATTCGAGGCGAGTTCAGCCTCGGGAAATCCCAGTTATGACGACTTAATTAAATTTTTGGAGAGGCGTATTCATTCGCTCAAAGCCTCAGGGCAGGTAGGTACGGCTATTCCGTCCTCCACGAATCAAAGTTCTGCTTGCATTCGGAAGGAAAGTACAAAAAGAGCTCTTCACGTCGTTAGTAGGAACCCCGTCAACTGCGCTGTTTGCGATCTCGCACATGCATCCAGCTCATGTAAGAATTTTTTGTCTTTGGATCCTAAAGGTCGCTTTTCAGCTGTGCGAACCAAAAGACACTGTGCCATTTGTTTAGCAGCGGACCATGTTTCGCGCAACTGTAAGAGCAAACAAAAATGTGGAACTTGCTCAGGGAAACACCACACTCTCCTTCATTTTGGTGAGATGAAACCCGATGCTGGGCCAAAAGGTAACCCTCAACCTCTTTTAGGTTTGGCCTCGTTTAGGACGCGTCACCCCAGCACCGTTTTGTTAGCCACCGCTATGGTGCATGTCAAGGCTCCGGATGGTTCTACTCATTTAGCACGTTGCGTGCTAGATTCCGGTAGTCAGTCGTCGTTCGTAACTGACTCATTTGTCGCACGAGCAGGTTTAAAAGTAGAGAAGTCTCACTTTTCCATTCAGGGTTTAGCTAAGTCTGACGTGTGCAGCATAAACAAGAGTGTTCACCTTCGATTCACTCCCGCTGTGTCCGATTCACCCTCATTTTCTATTCAAGCACTTTGCATCAAAGATATCAGTGGGTCTCTTCCCTCGGCTCATTTGGAACCACAATTGTGGGACCCGTCGTTTGGCATTCCGGGAGACGTCAATATTTTGATTGGTGCGGATCTTTACCCTCACTTGGTCACTGGTCGCAAGCGTGTTGGAAGGGAAGGTAGTCCCGTCGCTCTGGAAACGCTTCTTGGTTGGGTTTTGACTGGCCCTGTCCACAATGAGAAATTTCTCATTCATAAAGCGATATGTAATGCCCCCCCTCCGGAAGTTACTTCTCTGTTTGTCTCCTCCTCCTCATCATTGGAAGACATGGTATCATCCTTTTGGTCGCTTGAAAAGGTACCCCAAAGCACGCGAATAGACCCAAATTCGGCATTTTGCGAACGAGTTTTCATTGAGTCAGTTCAAAAGGAACCGAGTGGACAATACGTCGTTCCATTACTATTTCAGCCAGGTGAACCCCAGTTAGGTGAATCGAAGTCGATCGCCCTCCGCCGTTTTAAGGCTTTGGAAAAACGATTTCGTGAGAATCCTCAGTTGCATTCTGATTATAAACAGTGTATGGCTGACAATATTGAAGCTGGTTATATGGTCAAGATTTCCGACTGCGAAGATCGTGATGGCTATTTTATACCCCATCACGCCGTAGTTAAGCTGGATAGCGATACCACGAAAGTGAGAGTTGTGTTCGACGCCAGCTGTCGGACTACCAACAACCGTTCATTGAACGATTGCTTACTGACCGGACCAAAACTTCAAAAAGAGATAGTCTCGATCCTTTTATTATTTCGGCAAAATCCTGTGGTCTTGACGGGCGACATTAAAAAAATGTTCTGCCAAATTAGGGTCAATCCACAACACTTGAAATATCAACGAATATTTTGGCGTTCGTCAGAAGACGAACCGATCGAAACCTACGCCCTTCAGACAGTTGTTTTTGGCATGTCATGTTCACCGTATCTCGCTATTCGGACGTTGCACAAATTGTGTGATGACGAAAAGGATAATTTTCCCCTCGCATCTGATGTTTTACGTAATTACACGTACGTCGATGACCTCATTTATTCGTGTGAAAATGTGGAGCAAGCAACAGCCTTACAGAAAGAGATCGATTTACTCCTAAAAAGAGGTCATTTCCACATGCGAAAATGGCTCTCGAATCGACCTGAAGTCCTGGCTCACGTTAGCCCTGAAGACAAACCGCCACTTGATGGAATGTCTTTTGACAAGTGTAGTAACTTTCGTAAAGTTTTAGGTGTCCACTGGCAACCCGATGATGACACATTTACATTCCTTGTTTCTGCAGAATCGAGTACACCCACAAAACGAGGCGTTCTTTCCCATATTGCCAAAATCTTTGATCCTTTGGGATATTTGTCGCCTAGTATATTACTGGCAAAACTTTTACTGAAACAAATCTGGAGTAGGAATTTAGATTGGGATGATGCACTCCCCCCAGACCTTTTAGCTCAATGGTCCCAATTGGAATCAGAGTTCCAAGAATTCAGTAAAGTGCGTATTCCTCGATCTTTTCGTTCGTCGGAACGAAGTCCCAGATTTGAACTTCATGGGTTCTGTGATAGCTCCGAAGTAGCCTACGCTGCGGTGATTTATTTAGTCACCCGGTCGAATGATGAAACGAGAACCTTTTTGCTCACATCAAAGACTCGAATCGTCCCAGAAAAAAGAAAGTTGTCGCTTCCTCGCTTGGAGCTGTCTGGTGCGTTGTTGTTGGCACAATTATTCAGTGCTGTTCGCCAAATCTTTGAAGGCCACATTATTTTTGATCAGTATTTCCTGTGGACTGATTCAATGATAGTTTTGCATTGGATAAATTCTTGCCCGACAAAATGGCAGACTTTTGTCGGAAATAGAGTGGATTTGATCCAGCAATTGACGATAACATCCAGCTGGAAGTATGTGCCCTCTCCGACAAACCCAGCGGATTGCGCCAGTAGGGGTCTATTGCCCTCTAGTTTATTATCGTTTTCGTTGTGGTGGTCTGGCCCAGCTTGGTTAAAGGAACCTGGAGCGTGGGTTGAGTTCCAGCCGTCCACTATTCCTGTCTTTGATCCTAAGGTATCGGAGGAAAAACCCCCTCTTCAAAGAGTCTTCCACACTCATACAGAGAAATAATTCTTGTCTTCCCTTTTGAGTCGTTTCTCGGATCTGCTGAAATTGCAAAAGGTCACGTGTTACGTAATTCGGTTTTGTAAAAAGAAGTCCGTTAGGCTAGTTGGCCCTTTGAAAACTGCCGAATTGTGGCAAGCTCTCAATTTCTGGATTAAATTTACACAATCCGAGGCTTTTGGGCAAGAAATAAGTAATTTGAAGGCAGGCAAACAGTTGCCAAAAACGCTGATGCGGTTAGTTCCGTTTTTAGATGACGACGGAGTACTTCGTGTTGGTGGACGCCTGGAAGCTGCAAATCTGCAGCAAACGGTTAAACATCCCATTTTGTTACCCGGTAGATCGGTCCTTTCTGATCTGATCATTTCCTTCTACCACGTTCAATTTGGACACCCTGGCCCGTCAAATTTGATGGCGATGATTTCGCGCCAGTTTTGGATTGTCTCCGGACGTCGTTGTGTGCGAAGTGTTTGTTTTCGCTGCCTACAATGCTTTAAAGCTCGTCCTAGAGTACCGGAACCACCGCACATGGGGAACTTACCCCCCTCTCGTGTTAATGCACCTTCCGGTGCCTCTCTCAGAAAAGCCTTTTTGGAAACAGGATTAGATTGCCTCGGTCCTATTTCGATCAAATCTTCTTCTTTGCGTAAGGCACCAATTATGAAGTCGTGGGTTTGCGTATTCGTGTGCATGGCTACCAAGGCCTGCCATCTAGAAATCATGACATCGCTGAGCAGTGAAGCGTTTTTAGCCACCCTTGACAGATTTATTTCGCGTCGTGGATTGTGTGTGTCTCTCCATTCCGACAACGGCACAAATTTTGTCGGTGCCAATAAAGAGTTGCGGAAATTCTGGATTGAGCTACAACGAGACAACAAATTCCTAAATACGTTTCTTTCCAAAGGTATCGAATGGAAATTCATTCCACCTTCAGCGCCTCACTTTGGTGGGCTATGGGAGAGTTTAGTTAAGTCAGTGAAACTTCAAATGAATAGAATTCTCGGAAACGTCACTCTTACTTATGAGGAAATGACCACGGTTCTTACTCGTATTGAAGGTTGTTTAAATTCACGTCCATTGACCCCATTAAGCGCGGACCCTAGTGACCTTGACACGCTTACTCCAGGGCATTTCTTGACTCAAGGTCCCCTCGTGGCTATTCCATTTCCGGTTCGGAAAGGGGCACCAGTCAATAAGCTCAAACGCTGGATGTTAGTTCAGCATCTGCAAAACACCTTCTGGTCCAGATGGCGGCGCGAATATTTGAATCTCCTCCAATCTCGTCCAAAGTGGCTAAAACCCTCTCCCCCTCTGGAACCAGGAATGTTAGTCCTTCTCAAGGAAGATAATGCGCCTCCACTTGCTTGGCCAACAGGCCGCATCATTAGCATACACCCTGGAAAGGATGGCCATGTTCGAGTGGTGACTGTTCGTACTGTTACATTTGAGAACGGAAGAAGAGCCGTCCGTGAATACCGTCGCCCAGCGGTCAAAATCGTTCCTCTACCTGTGGAGGACGATCCTAAAGTTTGATGTGCTGAACTTATGTTGTTCAGGGGGGTGAGGATGTTCAGTTTTGTTTGTTTTTACTTTTTCATGCTTCTTGTCCTTTGCATCCTCCTCTTTCCCCCTCATGTTCATCGTTCTCTTCCCCTTCCTATAACACCAAAAAAAACCGAACGACTAACGAGTGTGGCCGAACTTTTCCCGCTCGGAAAAAAAACAAAAAAAAACGTTCATTCATTCGACGTTAAGTTTTAAGTCATGTTGGGTACTATGTAACCGTGTCGTGTGTGCACGTGAAAAAGAGAGCCGGCTACGATTAAAGTGTGGTGTCCTCTCCGCCGTCCAAGAAAGACCACTTGTCCGGACGTAGCGAAAATCTTCTGCTCGGCATCGGTTGAAATCGTGAGGTACGTCCTTTTATGATAATCCTCCTATCCCTTCGATTACCCCCTTTTACCTAATTGTTCCCCCCCCCCTATGGTGAGCAGCTCCTAACTCCGCTCAATTTTATTGTTAAAAGTTTAATAACAATTAACAACTGGTGAATTTTGGTGATTTTTTTCACCATTTCAACCCCTATTTCCCCCCCTCCCCATCGACCGATTTGGCCCAAATGCAATACCGACCGATGTCCTATGACTACTGACTTTCCGAGCCGAAGCTCGTTCCCTTAAATTAATTTCTTCGGGTATTATCGTGCTAACAAGAAAACGGCCACAAACTTTAGCGATTTTTTTGAAACGTCATCCCCTATTTTACCACCCCATTCAATTTTTGTCTAGGAATCTCAATAGTAATCGATCACTTTTCTTAAATTGAATTTTTGAACCGAATTTTGGAGCGCTAGGATGAACTAATGAATTTTAACGCTATTAGTGCATTTCATTCTGAAAATACATTATCGGTCTCGTCGTGATGGTGGCAAACATGGGTCATGCCATGTTTTTTTCATGTTTCAGAACCTCTAGAACACGAATTCAGTGGCCGTTTTCTTGTTAGCACGATAACTCTCGTAGAAGTTAGGTTAGGCATTTGGGCCAAATCGGTCAAGGGGGAGGGGAAAAATTTTTACACTTCCACCCTGGGAGGACCACCCCCTTCCACTTGAATTAAAAAAAAAAATACAATGGGATCAAAGGCTATACATGGAATATTCGTACCGAATATGATGCATCTAGAATCAACTGGTGAATTGTAGTGATTTTTTGACCAGATCAAGCTCTATTCCCCCCCCCCCTCCACCACGACCGACTTGGCTCAAATGCAATACCGACCGAGAACTTATAACTACTGATTCTGGGCCAAATCTCGTTTCGCTAAATTAATTTTTAATAAATTAATTTTGTAGTTTTATATTATTATTTCTTCTCGAATATATTCCATTTTCATCGCAATATTTTAATTACATATTTCTTGAGCATTTACTTTGATATCGGAACCCGTCAAATGACGGCGTTCGGTCCTTTTAGGGTGGCAGTGAACTTCGGTCCCCCTAGTGTTAAGGTAGGTGCTCAGCCCATCAATGAAGTCTAATACATCCCTATCAAAGGACCTATATACTGTTAACAAGCCTAAGATGTTTGACTTAATCTCTACCTCAATATAAACTGAGTTACACGCACTCACCTTATCCAGCTCAATTTTTTTAATTTCAACACCTTTCCCTTTCAAACAATAAACTGAAACACATGGATATAAAAGGTTCTTAAATCATCAAACAAATTATAACAGAGAGTTTGTAAACTCAATAGGTCTATTCGTTTGTCGTCCCGGACTACTCCGAGTAGCACGAATTTTTGCAACCTCGCGGGTTATCATGTGAAATAACGCGAAAAAATAATGAAAGGTTAGTACTTTCAGTGCTAATAGTGCAGCTCCGGACGACAAACGAATAGACCTAATATAAATCATTTGTTTAAAAAACGAGTGCGCTTACTTTAAAATCGGAGCTGGACAGAAAAAAAGTTTTAGAAGAGTGTTTTATTGATGAAGAAGTTTTCTCCCGGCAAGTGGCTAACAAATTCAATTCAAACGAGTATTTATTGAGTTTTCAATTGTTCGCAAAATGGTTTGAGTCGAACCGTTTTTTAATCATTTCCATGTTTATCCGGATCCACTATTATTTGCTTTGAAAGTGGTGGGGGGGGGTGGAGAGTTACTTCGTTCTTCGTTCCACTTTACGAAAAATAGGCTTTTTCCGCATCACTTCAAGTGTCTTGCGGGTCGTTGCCAGTTCCTCAAAATCCAACGGCTAAAGAGAAAACGTGATTTTGTCAAATTAATGAGTTTTCCTTAGTTGTTAGTGAGTGACAGTGGGAGGGGGGAAGCTATGCTTCCTCCCTTGAGCCTTTGAGCCCTTGGTGCCTGCCTGAAGATGATCAATTTGTGGTAGATATTCAGCCAAAAAACTTCCAATTTTGCGGCTATTTAGACCACCAGATGTTCCAGTATCGCGTCTATTTGCCCGGCTTTGGGCGCTGTCGAGGCCGATTTAGACCAGCGCGATGCTCGAAGCCCATTAAAAAAACGTCTCGAAGGGACGTACTAATTTGCGGATTCTAATAAAAGCTTGCGGATTCCATATGTTAAATGACGAGAGAGAGCTGTGAATTGGCACGTATACTGCTATACCATACCAGTAACTTTTGATAGCACTTTACGTGATAGTTACTCAAAAGTACTAGTACTTGTCCCCACAAATCATGTTGCAAGTACTAGTACGTTTGAGTAACTATCACGTAAACTATCACGTAGTGCCATTAAAAGTTACTGGTATGGTATAGCAGTATACGTGTCAATTTGCTGCTCTCTATCGTCATTTCACATATGGAATCCGCAAGCTTTTATTGGAATCCACTAGCTTTTATTGGAATCCGCAACTTGACCTGTGGGGACAAGTACTAGTACTTTTGAGTAACTATCACGTAAAGTGCCATTAACAGTTACTGATATGGTACAGCAGTATACGTGTCAATTTGCAGCTCTCCATCGTCATTTCACATATGGAATCCGCAAGCTTTTATTGGAATCCGCAACTTGACCTATGATGACAATTACTAGTACTTTATAGTAACTATCACGTAAAGTGCTATTAAAAGTTACTGGTATGGTATAGCAGTATACGTGTCAATTTATAGCTCTCTATCGTCATTTCACATATGGAATCCGCAAGCTTTTATTGGAATCCGCAACTTGACCTGTGGTGACAAGTACTAGTACCATGGAGTAACTACCACGTAAAGTGCCATTAAAAGTTACTGGTATGGTATAGCAGTTTACGTGTCAGTTTGCTGCTCTCCATCGTCATTTCCCACATGGAATTTGCAATATTTTATTGGAATCCGCAACATTTTATTGGAATCTGCTATTTGACCTGTGGGGGGACAAGTACTAGTACTTTTGAGTAACTATCACGTTAAGTGCCATTAAAATTTACTGGTATGGTATAGCAGTATACGTGTCAATTTGCAGCTCTCTATCGTCATTTCACGTATGGATTCCGCAAGCTTTTGTGGAATCCGCAAATTAGAAACTCCCCGTCTCGAAAGCTTACAATTTCGCGGATATTTATCCTCAGGACTTTCAATTCACGTTCTGGCTATGTCACTGGTGAAATTGTCAGGTTTTAGCCAGAGAAAACTCAGAACAGAAGGTCAAAAGGGCAAAGGTCCCGGTACAGGGGGCAAGTTTTTGGTGGGTAGCGACCCTTTCTCTGCACAATCAGTGTCTGGGAATGAATTAACTATTTCCTTGCCGAGTGGAATTCAAGGTTGGATCTAATTATGTGGGGAAACTGGATGGGAGGGGGGCTGTGATGGGCATTTATTGGGGGAATTAGCACTTTTCGCAAATTTAGCAGTGAATCAGCGGCTTTTGTCTTTTGCATCTTGAATAGGCGATTTTTTGCAATTTCTGTTTCTCAATTTTAGCCCCGGATTGGATATTTTTTATTTAAGCCGTGATTTCGTCCACTTTTATAGCTTTGACTTATTATAATAATTATTTCTTTCCTTTTCAAGCCATTTTTTTTGCCATTTTGCGTTTGCAAAAAAAAATTCACGTTTTAATTTTACCAAAGAACAGCTAATTAGCGGGTTTTTCTTCATTTCAGCCATTAAGTGGCAACTATGCACCGTGCATCAGTCACGCTATAACACGAATTCACTGCGAACGAAAAATTGCTTATTCGACGAGCTCCCTAGCACATTCTATTCTCCTGGTCGTTGAGGACCAAATTTCGTCAAAAACGAAGATATTGCCCATTTTTCCCTATGTAATGCGGCGATTTTCGATCTTTATAGCATGTGCTAGGAGCTCGCGACTTTCCTTCAAAAATTATTGCATGGACGAGCTCCAACGCAGATTCTATTCACCTGGTCGTTCGGGGAATCAGATCCAAAATAACGATTTAGCCCCTTTTTCCCTTGGGAACGGGGTGGGGGTAATGCCCAGTTCTACAGTTATCTGACCATTCTGAAGGATTAAAGTGATAAAAGAGGTGAGAGAGGACAGCGTTGCTCGCCCTACTGTTCACGGGACAGAAAAAAGCAACAATTCAAGGTCAAAAATAAAAAAAAAAATCGCTTATTCGTGGCTGAAATAAAAGAAAATCGCTAATCCAGAAAACGCCGGTTCACGCCATTTGGAGACAACATTACCTCGCCTAAAGACAATAAAAATCACAAATTAATGGCCAGCATGTAATAAATCCCTCTAAAACAGGGTAAAAGTGATAATTCGCGAATAAAACACTGATTCACGCACGGTACAAATTGAGAAAATGCCAACTCGTGGCTTCTGTAGGATACTTCTTATCAATATGGATAAAAAAAAAGAGCTAATTCATGCCCAGATGCGAAAAATCTGCTAATTCACCACTTAAACCACGGAAAAGCGAGAAAATAACGCTAATTCGTGGCAAGAATCGAAAAAAAATGCTAATTCGTGGTTTTTGGAGGACACTTCATGCGGCTACAGACGAGAGAATCCGACAGTTTTCGAATTGAAAAGATTAAAATCACTAATTAGCTGGGAAAAAGAGCTGATTTGTGGCTAAAATTAATAAAATCTCTCATTTCCAGCTAACATTGGAGACCAAAACCACCAATTGAGCTAAACTGCTGATAAAACAAATTAAGATAAAGCGCTGATAGAGAAAAAGCGTCAGTTCTTGTCTGAAAGTAAAATGACCTGGAGGGGGGGGGGGATTCACTAATTTGTGGTTCCTGGATTCAATTTCAAAAACAAAATAGCTAACTCAAAGTTATTGGATGCTCTTTTACGGCTGAGATTGAGAAAAATCGCTAGTCTGTTGTTCTCGGTGCAAGTCTGCGGCTGAACTTGAGAAAAACTCCAAATTTGCAGCTTAGCTTAGCTTGAAAAATAGCTAATTCACGGTGAAAAACGAGAAAATGAAGCAAATCATAGCTTCTGGAGTCCAAGTCCAGACTGGAAAGTGAGAAACAAACAAGTGAACAAAAATAAGCGGTAAAGGGCTACATAGTTCACGGGTGAAATTAAAAATGAGATCCCCCATCCACACACTACCCCCACCAAATGGCGGGGCAAAGGACATCACACCGCCATCGGCCTGCTAGCTAGTGGTATAGCGAGAGGTGATATGGAGAAAAACGCCAATTCGTAGCTATAATTAGGAAAACCTACTAATGATTAGCAGGTAAATTTAGAAAAAGTGCTAATTCTCTGGTAAAATGTGGAAGAAAATCACAAATTCACAGCTATATAAGAGAAAAACGCCAATTCGCGGCTAAAACGGAGAGAATACCAATTCATGGTTTATCCAAGGCAACATTGTTGCTAAAATTGAGAAAACTTGCTAATTTATGGCACAAATTGAAGAATATTGCTCATTTTCGTTTGAAATAGAGACGAATTCACTAATTTGCGGATAAAATTGAGATAAACGTCAATTCAACGCTAAAATTTCCGAGAAAGTCCTTCCTAATTGACGGCTGAAATTCAATGCCAATTCACAGCTAAAATTGAAAAAAAATCGCTAATTAGCGATTGCATTTAGAAAAAGCGTTGATTCACGCAATAGAAAAACTGTAATTAACTACCAAAATAATTGAGAAAAACACATATTCGCGGCTAAAATTGGGAAAAACTTCAATTCGACATTAAAAATGTGGGTAAGTGTTCATCTTCGGCTAATGCAATCAATTGAAAAGTGTTAATCGTCGGTTTGCAATGGATAAATACGCTAAATCATGGATGAAATGGAGCAAAAAACCGAGAATTTGCGAATAAACTTAGAAAAAACGCCGATTAATGGATGAAGTGTGGGAAAACGTTAATTAACAGCCAAAATTGGCAAAAAATTGAATTATTTACGGCTAAAATTTTTAAAAACCCCGAATCGCTGAAAAAATCATGAAATAAGCTATTTCACGGCTAAGAAAATCACGGCTGAAAACAAGACAATGTCAATTCGCTGCTAAAATCAGGGAAATGTCAATTTGCGGTTAAAATTGAGGGAAAGTGCTAACCGGTGGGTGAAATGTCACGAAAAGTCGCTAATTAGTGAATAAATCAAGAAAAATCGCTAATTTGAGGATAAAGTGTAGAAAAACGCTTAAAAAAAAAAAAAAAGAAGCTGAGGCTGACCAAAAAACCAACGATTGACGGCTAAAATCAAGGAAAACGTCAAATCACTGATAAAATGATGATAAACGCTAAATCACGACTATGTGAAAAGCAGTTTATTCGCGGCTAAAACCAGGAAAATATTAATTCGTGCTAATCGTGCTAATCGGCGGGTAAAACAGAGAAAAACGCTTGTTAAAATTAAGAAAAATCGCTAATTCATGGATTTGTCAAGAAAAATCGCTAATTTGCGGATAAATTGTGAAAAAACGCTAAAAAACAGCTGAAATTGACAAAAATCACGATTATCAATTCGCGGCTAAAAATTTTTAAAAAAGTGCTAATTGGCGGCTAATGCAGAGAAAAATGCTAATTCACGGCTGAAATTGAGAAAAATTGCTAATTCGCGAATAAAGTGGTAAATTAAGGGTAAAGTAGAGAAAAAACTCCAAACACAGAAAACTATTGCTGACATTGAAATAAATCGCTAATTAGCGTATACATCAAGAAAAATCGCTAACATGCGGATAAAGTGTAGAAAAACGCTAATAAACACGAAAAACTGACCAAAAAACCAGTCATGCACGACTAAAATTTAGGAAAACGCCAAATCACTGGTAAAACAAGGAAAAACGCTAATTCGCGGCTAAAATAAATAAAAACAATAATTCGCGGCGAAAATCAAGATGATGTGAATTTTTGGCTAAAATTGACGAACAGAGTTAATCGGCGGGTAAAACCGATAAAAACTCTTGCTAAAATTGATAAAAATCGCTAATAAGTGGGGTACATCAGGAAAAATCGCTAATTTGCGCGGATAAAGTGTGTAAAAACGCTAATAAACAGCTGAAACTGGCCAAAAATCCACTGATCCAAGGCCCAGGGACTGAGGAAAACGCCAAGTCGCTGGTAAAATCAGGAAAAACGCTAATTCGCGGCTATAATTTATAAAAACATTTATTCACGGCTAAAATAAGAAAGATGTTAATTTGCCGGTAAAATTGAGGGAAAGTGCTAATCGGCGGGTAAAACTGAGAAAATCGCTAATTAGCGTGTGCATCAAGAAAAATCGCTGATTTGCGGATTAAGTGTAGAAAAACGTTATAAACACTTGGAACTGACCAAAAAACAGTGGTTCAGGGGCTAAAATTAAGGAAAACGCCAAATCGCTGGAAAAATGGATTTTGTAATACTGCCATTAACTTGTTGCCATACAGCCATTAACTAATATTTTAAAGGATACCATTTAATTTTTTATTTTATTTACTTTATTTTTATATGCTAATTCGCGGCTAAAATTAATAAAAACTTCAATTCGCGGCTAAAATTAATAAAAACTTCAATTCGCGGCTAAAATCAGGAAGATGTAAATTTGCAGCAAAAATTGAAGGAAAGGGCCAATCGGCGGGTTAAACCGAGAAAAACTCTTGCTAAATTTGAGAAAAATCACTAATTAGTGAATATATCAATAAAAAACGCTAATTTGCGGATAAAGTGTAGAAAAACGCCAATAAACAGCTGAAACTGACCAAAGAACCACTGATTCACGGATAAAATAATAGAAAACGCCAAATCGCTGGTGAAATCAGGAAAAACGCTAATTCACGTTTAAGAAAAATATTTATTCGCGGTTAAAATCAGGAAAATGTCAATTCATGGCTAAAATTGAAAGAAAGTGCTAATTGGCCGGTAAAACAGAGAAAAACTCTTGCTAAAATTGAGAGAAATCGCTAAGTAGCGTGTGCAACAAGAAAAATCGCTAATTTGCGGACAAAGTGTAGAAAAACGCTAATAAACAGTTTGAAACCGACCAAAAGACAAGAGATCCACGGCTAAAATTAATAAAAACATTAAATCGCGGCTAAAATCAGTAGGATGTCGATTTGCGGCTAAAATTGAAGGAAATTGCTAATCGGCGAGTAAAACAGAGAAAAACTCTTGCCTGATTCGCGGCTAAAATTAAGTAGAACGTTAACTCGCGGTTATAATGAGGAAAATGTCAATGCGCGGCTGAATTAAAGGGAAAAACAAAAATCGCCGGGTAAAACAGATTAAAACTCTTGCTAAAATTAAGAAAAATCGCTAATTAGTGGATACATCAAGGAAAATCACTAATTCGCGATGAAGTGTAGAAAAACGCTAATAAACAGCTGCAATTTATAAAAAAAAAAGTCACTAGTTTACGACTGAATTTAAAAAAAACATCAATTCGAGGCTAAAATTATTTTAAAGTGTTAATTGGCTGCTAAAACCGATAAAAACTCTAATTCAGGGCTAAAATTTAGACAAATTGCTAATTCGTGGATAAAGCGTAGAAAAACAGCTGAAATTGACAAAAAAAACACTGATTCACGGCCTAAATTAAGGAAAACGCCGAATCGGCAAGTAAAACAGGTCAAAATGCTAATTTGTGGCTAAAATTGAGAATAATCAATAATTCTTGGCTATAACATTGAGAAAAAGCTGAGATGGACCGCTCAGCTACTATTGAAAAAAAGCAGAAGGTAATTCATGGTTTCTCTAGGCAACTTCGTGACTAATTTTCACCCTGTGTACGATGCAAAAGTCTGGAAAAATCGCTAATATTCGCGGCTCGTCGGTTATAGTGTCGGCGCTACTGGATTGACGGCTGGTACGCCACCCGCCTAGTCCGCGCCTGGATTGCTAAATCCCGCAGTACACGAACGTTCTGTGGGTTTTCCTTTCCTTTCATTCAACCACAAAACAATTTTCGCGGTGACTCCTTCGTGTCCAGACTCCAAATCCATCGGTGGTGGCGGCTGATTGACGCCCCCCTCCCTATAACCTTTCCCTCCGCCCATAAATTCAAATCCACCAGATACTCCTTGGGCTTCCTCTTTGTTTTTTTTTATGTTCCTTTAAGTTTATTATTCCTCACTTTCCCACCACCACCCGCCCCTCTCCTAAATGTCGTTTTTCGTTCCTTCCAGACGGACATAATGGAAGAAATGATGCACGCTGCAAACGATGGAATCGCCAAAAAGAAACCCAAAGGCCGTCATCTAACCGGAAACAAAGATCCAGCGTCCGTTGCAGCTGTCATGTTGTTCAAATGCATCGCGGAAACAAAAAAACAACTGGTGGGTTCAGAAAAACGGCGGGATTAAAAATAACGGTAAAAAATAAAACAACAACAACAACAACAGGAATTGCCGCAGTCTCATTCCCAATTTTTTTTTATTATTATTATTTTCAGGCAGTGGCGCTCTTCTAATTTTCCTCCAAACAATTTACAAGATATGTAAATCACTAATAAATTATTTATTTATTTATTCACTAAATAATGTGAAATTGTACTTTTCAAAATTATTTACACAATAAATTGCCAATGTTTAAACCCCGTAAGCGCATTCCCTTTCTCGTGGACGTTTTTGTTGCCCACTATAAACGATTATTAAATTTTTAAATTGAAACGTTTAAAAATTTTTGAATTGAATAAAATTAGGAACTCAATTAGTGATTGTAATGAGCAAAATTCATAATACTTTCCATTTTAGGCCAGTCATGATTCTTCGACCACACAATTTCTGTTTTGAGTGACAATAATGGTTGCGGTGGGTGGGTGTTAAATGGCGGGCGGGGGTGTCCACTTTTCCTCATTTCGTTCTTATTTTCATTATTTTTAAAGAAAAACAAAATGATGTATCGAATACGGTATTAAAAAGTAATATTATTTCAAGATTTCAATAATTAAATCTCTTAATTTAAAGAACGGACTACAATTATTTTTTTTTTTTTGTCTCTGAGCAATAAAATTGACATCGTTGTTTGTTTAAATTTAATTTGAGTGTTAATATAAAAAAATGGTACGTTCTCTGTAGCCAAAAATTAAAAAAAAAACAACAAATTAACCATTGGCACCTTATTTCTAAACATTTTCTGTCAGAGTGGGGTGTTGGGGGGGGGGACGAAGCGTTTGGGCGGCTCGATGACGATATTGGGGGTTGGAAACAACTAGCAGGAAATCAAATCTTATTTGGTTCTCTTTCCTAGCAAATGAAAATAAAAAACTAACGCAAAATATTTGTAATTAAATTGACTAACTTTATAAAATAATTTAATTGCATAATTTTCATATTGTTTTATACCATATTTTATTAACAATGTTTAAAAATAGATTACGCTTTAATTATTTTATTTAGTTTCGATCCATAAAAAAATAGGCGCTAAAGCTGAAGTGGAAAACGAAATTAAGCTCTTTCGACTTGTTTTTAAGGAGTTCAATAGATGTGTGGGTGGGGAATATTAAAAAGTAAAAAAAGGGAGGGGAGAAGAATTACAGTAAAACGTTGCTGGTTGGAAAAGTCTATCGACCGATTTTATCTGAAATATTTTAGTCCGGCGACGACTAGAAATTTTTCGATAAATAATTCCGAGTCCAAGACGGCGATGTGAGCCGCTCGGCCGATCAATGAATTGGCCGTGTTGGGTAGAGCGTGGTGAACGTCGTAGCGAACCAAAGTCACCTCTCGTTTACGAACAATAGGCCACATGATATTGTGAACCATTTCTCGGTAGGCGCTACCTGTTTGAAAAGGTGAGGAAAATTTTTTTTTTTTGTTTAAACACGAAATTTTGGGGTTCAAAAAACCTAGGGGCGTGTTGTCTTTGACGGCGGCCTTGCACAGTTCAATTCTGGCCGAATGCAGCGGTACGTAGCGATCCTGAGAGGATCCACAGAGGAGGATGTTTTTGAAATACACCAAATTACACCTTTGACTTAACCGGTAGAGGAACGTGTCGCGGACGTCCGGTGCGTCCCTGAGGGCCAACTGGAGGAGAGACCCAGATTTCTTCCACTTTTGCATGAACCACATTCCTGAAAGTTTCAAATCACAATGAAAAACAAATGTTTTTTTACAAAATCCTAGCCCAAAACTCTTACCCATATTAACCAGCCCACTGTTGTTATACAACGTCCCTAAATGGGGTCCGGACAAACTTAAAAAGGTGTACAGTCGGGGAAGAAGATGTTTAATCTGAGGCCGAGCTATCGCTGCTCGAATAATTATGTTACCTGTTGCCCCCCAAAAAAATCAAATAAATGATTAAAATTTACAATAAACAAATTAACCAAATTCATTAATTTAAAACCAAAATTCACCGAGTGAGTGACCGACGAAACTGATTCGAGTTGGGCTCAGGCCACCTGCTTCAATGTGATAAAGAATTTCAGCGACCAGTCTGTCAGTCATGGTGTCAAAGTCTGAAAACGTGTCTCCCTGTGGACAATAGAAATACATTTCTTATTTTATTGCGGTTCTAACCAAAAGGGTCACAGCCACACAGAACTCAATTTCTCGCTCACAGAATGGCGCAGCTTCACAGGTTTGGATCCGTCAGAAAAGCCATTCCACGGGTTTTGGTCTTAACCGAAGTTCAAATTTCATGGAATTGGCACTTACAGAACCCAATTCCTCGAATTGTGGCTTATTGATGAACACATTTTACGTTTCGCTCTTTCAAAACCCAAAATTCTCTGATTTGCCCCCCCCCACCCTCTCATCACAATTTCACCAGTTGGGTCCACTCTAGATGCCAATTTGGTGGGTCCTGATGCTTCTTCAAAAATGAAATTGCGTGGGGTTTGGCTGGACGAAAGACACAATTTCGTGGTGCCATCATCGCGCACTCCAAAAAAATGCACGTGCATGAACCTGAACCGACCCACAACGCATAAAACCGTGAAAACGGTCCTATTCGTTTGTTTACCGTCAATAAAATAGTAAGAGAGTATAGGATGAACCTCTACGTCTTCCTGGCGAATTAATTGAATTACCCGACCAAAAACAGTTAATCACTGACCCCAACAACTTCGTTGACTGTTTACGTCGTCAAATGTCCGAATTACGGCCAGTACCCCCCTGGCAATCACTCGATGAAGAAGCCCTTCGTATTTCAAAAATTGTCGTCATGCACACGTGTTTTTCTACGCGACGACACCAAACGCCGCTCGTCACCCCCCCCCCCCTAAACTGGTCCTTATCCCGTCTTAAGACGCGATGACAAAGCTCACACTATCTGCGTCGATCGGGTTAAACCAGCCTATTTCACATCGCCCATGACATTATAGAACATTCGAATAATCCAGCAGTTGTCAAGGAACTAACGCAGACAACTCGCCGAGTACACTTCGTTCTTCCCGGACTTCCAGTCTCCCCAGGGGGCTGATGCGGTGCCCCCCCCTCCCACCTACTAATTTTATTATTGTTTTTATGTTCCGACACACATGACAAAAAATAAAAAGAGTTCGGTTTTATCGTTTCAAAAAAGAATCGAAGTTATTTAAATAGGAGATCCTAAAATCTCTCCACGCGAGTGACATGCGCGAAATATTGTTAAGCTGGGCACACACATGCGCTACTTGCCAAGTTCGACAGTCTCCTAGGAAACGATGAAAATTTGAGCAAGCAGCTCGTTAAAATGAATGACAAAAGACTGTTGTCACTGCAGCAGCTGAGGCTCACTGCCGGAGTTGGAGGTCAAGTTCAGGTACAACTAGAAACCCTCTTTTTCTTTGCTCAGAGTTCAAGGTTTCTGGTGGTATTTTGACTCATTGTCGAAACTAGTCCATTTTTTCTAACGTGAACGTGTGAACTTTTTTTTTTTTAATGTCTCCCTATCAACAAATTTGCCTTTCGAATCTGCATGTTATCAAAAAAACTTGCGTATCAATTAAGCCTTCTAATAGACCAAGAGCCAGCGACGTAAAAAGTGCAACCAGAGTGTCTTCAGCTTCTCCAGAACAAAATTCCCTGACTCAGCAAATTTTTCATGGTTATCCAAATTGATATTGTTAGTAAGATCGCTTAAACTACGAGGGTTATAATAATAATAATTATTGAGCGCCGGGTTTCGAACCCGGCAGGCGCCAAAGCCTCCTTTGGGCTCATACACCGTACCCTGATCCAACTGTGCACTTCACACCCGTACTACGCGGGCGTTTCGGTCGGTGCGCGGTTTTTGTTGAACGCACAGCGCCGGGAACGCCCACACGAAGCCGAGTGTGCCGTGTCACAGTTCGCCGCTGCCTTGTAGTGAAATGGGCAATAGCTAGATTCGAACCCAGGCCTGCTGGGTTGCGAAGCGAGTATTGTATCCATTACACGACCGAGGCGCGCAACTACGAGGGTTAGTAGGTAATAGGTAGTAGTAGGTTACGGGGCTCGAATAGTTCTCAGAAAGAGTCCGCTGTTTTCGGGCATGTAAACACGATAACACCCCCTTCACCGCCTCATCCCACAAGCCAATCAACTGACGAAACCGACTGGGTGAAAGTGATTCGAAAACAGGGAATGAGGAAACGCATGCCTGCTCTCTCTGATGACAATGTACCGAACATGCGGTGTTACCGGCACGTATACACGGTCAAATTTGGTTAACCACGTACGTTCCATAGAGGCAACCCGCAACACTCGGAGGAAAGCCGGGTTGGTTACCGCCGGCCGGTGAACCACTTCAAAATTGACGGTGGCCCCTCGTAGAAAAGGCTTATTTATTTCACGTTTACATCATGAAACCTCGGTTGAGGACGTGTCTGAAGTCATTTCGCCCTTGAAGCTTGACTGTAAAATTGACGTCTATAAGCTTGTGACTCGGAATAAAGCCTATGCCTCTTTTCGTGTGGTGGTGGACGAAAACTGTTACGAGGACGTAGCCAATCCGGATATATGGCCCTCCGGCTGCATCCTGGCGGTGGCTCGGTACATCACCTCTCCTCCTAGTACGACCAATGTCCCACTGAGTTCGCATGAATGACATTCAAATGAAGCCGTAAGCCATTGTACCTCAAACTTGACCTTAATTCATTCCAACATGCAAAGCCTTTCGAACAAATTACTTGAACTTGAAGGGTTTACTCTTGCAAGATCCGACGTATCTGTACTTTGTATTACGGAACACTGGCTCAGGGATGATGCCGTAAATTTATATGTACCTCAGGGTTTCTATTGCGCCTCCAGTTTTTGCCGAACCTCAGCTAAGAATGGTGGATCGGCTATTTTCCTGAGATCCAACCTTCTATCTACCAGTCTCGATCGATTAAAAGAACTCTCTGCTGAGCTTGTCTTGGAAATCTCTGCAACACGTATTTTGAATCCAGAGCTCTTAGTTGCTGTGGTCTACCGACCACCGGCTTCTCCTTTTCGTCAGTTTATGAGCATTTTCGCTGAACTCCTCTCCGCTTTAACGAATTTTAACGCTCCTACTGTCATCCTCGGTGACTTCAACATCCACTTTGAGAATCTTGAGGACGGAGAGTGCTTGGATTTCCACGCGTTGATCGGTAGCTTTGGTTTTAGAGCAACAGTCTCTGAATGCACGAGGGTCAGTCCGACTGGAAAGAGTTCCATCTTGGACAACGCGATAACAAATATCCACAACAATTGGTTCGCCGTAAAAAGGTGCGAACATACTTTTTCTGATCATTTCGCCCAAGAAATCGCGGTTCGCAGCCCGTTGCCTCAATTGCACAGTAGGACACCTCTCGGTCAAAGACGTCAGTTTCATGATCGGAATCTTCTGCATCTGCGGACTTTGGTTTCCCATTTACAGTCTGGTTTCCTCCAACGAAGCGGCTCAACGGTTTATCGATGTTTTTATTAGCATCAGCGACGCGGCTTGCCCCTGGACTTTAATTACAGCTAAACAGCAGTCTCGACATAATTGGTTTACTTCAGATCTCAGAAGAATGCGAGACCACTATATGTCTCTTTTACACAGGTTACGTTTCGTTGCTGACCCTCCCTCTTGTACTCGAGAGTCCTTTGTCTCAGCGAGGAAGGAGTATCGATCCTCTTTGAAAGCCGCCAAGATCAGCTTCAATGACAATCTTATTGAGTCTTCAGCCAATAGGACAAAAGCAGCTTGGAAAGTGGTACAATCTGAGATAAAAAGCCCAATCCTCGGCACACCTCGCGTCTGCCCTGGAGGGGAGAAGCTCACCGCCGACGGTTTCAACAAGTTTTTTATTAAGGCAGCAGCTGATTGCATTGACAAACTTCAAAAATCTCAGTCTCATTTTAAGGACTTCATGCCGACCGTAAATCGTGGTTTCGGTTTCACGGAGGTCACTGTGCAAGAAGTTTTCGAAACTATCAAGGCTTTGAGGAGGGTTCATTCCCATGACTTTTATGGGTTGACAGCAGAAATGATGCTGTCTTGCGCGGATATCGTTGCTGAGCCTCTGTCGCACCTATTCAATTCCTTTCTTCGCGATGGCGCCTTTCCGGATGTTCTCAAGATTTCAAGAGTAGTTCCGATTCACAAAAAGGGCTCCGCGGAGTACTCTAATTATCGGCCCATTTCAGTCATTCCAATTTTCACCAAGGTTTTTGAAGCCCTCCTCGCAAAGCAACTAGTCCAGTACTTCGAAAGTAACAATTTATTCAGTGAATCTCAATTCGGTTTCCGGTCGGGTAGATCCACAACCAAGGCCACGACTTCCATCCTTCAAGAATGCTTGAAGAGCCTCGAGCGCCGGGACGTGACTGCACTTCGGCTGTTTGACTTGACCAAAGCGTTCGATTCTCTCGATCCTGAAATTCTCTCCGCCAAACTTTCACATTACGGGTTGGACTATGCAGCGGTACGAATCTTGAAATCGTTGATTACGGGATGGAGGCAATGTGTCTCTTTCAACGGCCTCGTTTCTACCCTGGAATCAAATCTTGATTTGGGAGTGAAACAGGGGTCAATCATTGGACCACTCCTGTTTCTAATCTTTATTAACGACCTTCCGAACCTCTTCTTTCATCCGCATTCGTTTGCCTGCCTCTATGCAGATGACGTCACCCTTCTGTGCTCCGCTCCGTCCTTGGGCTTGTTGCAGGATTCGGTCAAATTATCGACTAGTAAACTCCAAGACTGGTGCTCGGCAAACCGTTTGGTAATCAACTCGGATAAAACTCAAGACCTGTTATTTCAGCTCTCAGGTTCCTCACAAAGTGCTTGACCCCCGGTAAAAATCCTCGGTATTTGGTTCGACGCTCGTGTTTCCTGGCTTCCCCACGTAAATAGCCTCGCCTCCTCTCTAGCTCGAGCCAATTACGTTTTGCGTCGGCTTTCGATATCGGTGACGCAGGCAGTCATCAAAACAGTATACTTTGCTTGCTTTCATTCCCTAATATCCTATGGTATCCTGTTGTGGGGAAACTCGCCGCATGCCCGTCGTATTTTGCGCCTTCAAAAGATGGCCGTCAGAATTTGCTGTGGTGCCCGGCCAAGAACTCCGTGCCGGACCCTATTCAGGGAGGCGAGGGTGCTTACCGTACCTGGCACCTACATCCTGGAGCTCCTAACTTTTGTCAAGGACAATCAGCTTGAAATCCCACTCGTTTCGTCGGGTCATGGCTATCATACTCGAGGCGCCGACAACCTCGTAGTGCCCAGACTTCGCCTTGTCACCACTCAAACATATTGTCCACGAGCCGCTGGCATCAAGCTTTTCAATCGCCTTCCGTCCAGACTCAGGTCTTTCCCAGCAAAGCGTTTTCGATCAGAGCTGAAGGAACTACTTCTCGATTTAGGCTATACGAGCTACGACTATAACTTTATGCGTGCATTACGTTATCCAAATACATCATTATATGGGGAAAAGGGACAAATTCATAACTCTGCCTCTGCCGATCGTCGAACTCAACAGAAGCTCTTCCTTTTTTTCTAATTCCCAACAGTGTATTCACAATTATCCCACTCCTTCCATAGGCAAATATGAAATGAAACGGAAAAAAAACCTAAATTGTGTGCTAATAATCGATTAATACCAGACCGGTACAAAACATCAAGGTACAAGTAAGGGGTGTAATCTAGTATAGTGACAGCCATCCAAAGATTCAAACCAGGGGTGGGCAAGATACTTGAGTATTTAAAATACTTTGTATTTTAAATACAAAATACGTATTTTGTAATTGTATTTAAATGCTTTTGGAAAAGTATTTGTATTACTGTATTTAAAATACATTTTTGAAAGTATTTTGGGCTTTGTATTTGAAATACATTTTCAAAAGTATTTTGTATTTCACACTCAACGAAAATACAAATACAAATACAAATACAAATACTTTTAATTTCAACGTTCTTTAGTTTCCACTTCTTCGCCACCATTCACCAGTATAACCTAACTTAGTGACACCATATTTGGCACAAAAACCCAGCGTAACAACAGCCTTCGATTGACGTTTTCATTTTTTCGAAAAAGTGGAGAGGGAAGGGTAGTCATGGTGGGAGGTGGAAGTTCCGAATTCCTTGTTAGCATAACTGCCGCAAAAATGATGCTAGCGGATGGAAACTTGGCACAAAAATGGATCATACAGCGCCCTAGCCTACAAGTACACAACGCTGTACAAGTAAACAAAACTCGTGGCAATTATTGCGAAAAACAACGCTAATTCGAGTTTAAACTGGACCAAAATGGCAAATTCACAACTCAAATGGCGAAAAATCGCCTATTAATAAAAAAAAAATAGAATATTATGTGCTAATTCGCTGCAAAATTATCAGAAAACGCTATTTCACAGCTGAAATGAAGAAAAATCAATAATTCGCGGCTGA
This sequence comes from Corythucha ciliata, assembly GCA_038030265.1. Classification (NCBI taxonomy): domain Eukaryota; kingdom Metazoa; phylum Arthropoda; class Insecta; order Hemiptera; family Tingidae; genus Corythucha; species Corythucha ciliata. Next base: position 49,557,212 of record CM075937.1, read on the forward strand.
CATTGAGAAAAGGAAAATCTGTATAGCTTCTGAAAGAATCGAGGCTCAAACTGAGAAACAGCGCTAATCCGTAGAAAAAAATTGCTCACGCGGGCGAAAACCTAAAAAAACTACGCGGCTAGAATAGACAAAAATATTAATTAGCGGGGCCAAATTTAAGAAAAACCCTAATTTTCAACTCAAACTGCGAAAAAAGTGCTAATTGGCTGCTAAAAAATGGTTAAACTGCAGCTGAAAATGAGGAAAACGCCAAATCGTGGCTAAAATGGATAAAAATCGCCGATACAAACGAAAGAATCCCTACTGCACTGCTAAAATTGATTAAAAGCGCAAACCCATGGCTAAAATTGGTTAAAGTTGTAGCGTGCCAACAGCTAACAAACCTCAATTTTTATTTTAAAAAATAACTAATATTATGTTAAAAACAACATAAGTCAGTTTGATCGAGAGTTCGTATTTTCCCAATTTTTCATTGTCGTTAAATAAAAGATCTCTAAATTTTTCGTTGGCCGTTATTTTGTATACCGAAGAGAGCGCGACCCACAAAGTCACTAAACCTTGAAAAATTGACAAAACGCAAATGCGTAGCTTCTGTTCGAGGCTAAAAATAAACAATAAACGCTAATCCATAGCAAAAATTGAAGGAAAAATGCCAACGTGGGACTGAAGTGTAAAAAAAACCAGCTAATATTGAAAAATTCACTATAACTAGCCTGTCATAAATAAATAAAAACTCTCGTTTTCAGCTCAAATTGGGAAAAAGTGTTATTCCCGGCTAAAATTTGAGGATATCACGAATTCGTGGCTGAAAAATTAAGGTAATTCGCAAATTCACAGATTAGAAACGCTTCGAAGCAGCTAAATTTGAAAAAAACGCGAATTTACGGCTAAAATTGAGGAAAATAATCGCGGATAAAGTTTGTTGGAATTTCTAATTCCGCCTTCTGACGACAACTTTGTACCTAAAATTGAGGTAAACGGCAAATTCATGGTTATAAGTAAAAGAAAAAACACTGATTCACGGATAGAACTGAGATGAAGCCCTATTCTACGTATAATTAAAATTGAAAAAAATTACTAATGCGATGCCAAAATTTAAAAGAATCGCCAGTTTGCGGCTAATATAGAGAAAATCAGTAATTATTCTGGCTAGAATAAAGAGAAAAGTTAATTTTCAGCCTAAATTGAAACAAAAAGTGCTAATTCACTGTCAAAAATGGAAGAATTGTCGATTTGCAGTGCGAAATGAACAAAATTCGCCAATACACGGGCTAGAAATAGCTACTGCACTGCAAAAATTACGAAAAAGCGCTAATTTACGGCTAAAATTGAGACAAATTTAAATTTGCGTCAAAAATTGGAAATCGTTAATTCGCGGCTTCCTCGGGAGACTTTGAGGCTGAAATTGAAAAAAAGCGCTAATTTATGGATATGAGTGAAAAACTCGCAAATTCGCGGCTAAAACTGAGACGAAATCGCTATTCCGCAGTGTATGGTTACGGTGAACAAAAGTTGCTAATTTGTGGTAAACATTTCGAGAATTTTACGGCTAATATTGCGTAATTTTCAGCTCATACTGAGTAAACCGCTAGAAAAAATCGCTAATTTGCAGCTAAAATTGTGGAAAACGCCAACTCGAGGAAAGTTAAGAAACATCGCTGATTCACAGGATACAAAATCTACTTTGCTGCTAAAGTATGGGGAAAAGCGCATATTTATGTGGGGGGGGGGGTACCCCGCTAATCAGTTCGCTAATTTGCGGCGGAAAGAGCTAATTTGCTGTTAAAGTTGACAAAAAGCACTCTTTGGCGGCTAAAATGAAGAAAAACGCTTATTTGCGGCTGAAATCTGCTAATTTGCTAATTTATAGAAAATTGAAAAAGTGGAAATCCGCGGTTTCCGCAGGAAATTTCGTGGCCGATTAGGGAAAAGCGCTAATTTACGGCAAAAGTTGAGAAAAATCACTAACTCGCGTCTAAAAATCATCAAATCTACAAATCGCTTATTTACGGCTAAAATGAAGACAAATAGCTAATGTTTGAAAGGCCATGTTGTAGTGGAGTGCGAAGGACAATTCCAAAGCAATAGTTAGTCTCTCCACAGTTTATTCTCGTCACCGAAATCGATTTTCAACCCTCACCGGGTCATCATCAGCGGTACAATATTTCACAAATGAACTTTAAACATTTATCTCCGTTTTTTGTGCGGATACACACTAGTCACTCCCGGACTATGGAGTCGTTTCACAGTGGTTGTGACTAGTGTGTATCCGCACAAAAAACGGAGATAAATGTTTAAAGTTAATTTGTGAAATATTGTACCGCTGATGATGACCCGGTGAGGGTTGAAAATCGATTTCGGTGATGAGAATAAACTGTGGAGAGACTAAGTATTGCTTTGGAATTACAAATAGCTAATTCACCGATAAAGTTCGCGGTTAAAACGGGGAAAACGCCCAATCGCGGTTCATTCTGAAAAGGTGACTTTACCGGGAGGGGGGGGGGAGGGGCGCTGTTGAAAGCTTCGCCCGGGTGGCCG